>CAKNXH010065934.1:0-27022 GCA_932178445.1 Andricus quercusramuli | reverse complement strand
AATTCTTAGGCATTTCATCAAATTCTTTTAAATTCTCTTTAATTTTTTTAAACTGATTTCAAACTTATTCAATTCAACCAATTTTTTCCAATTTTTGAATTGTTTGAAATTGAATTGAATTTTTATAAGCTCGTTTCAAAGTTAATGAATTCAATTACGTTTTTTCGTATTTTTACATTGTTTCCAATTCATTTGAATTTTTGTTTGAATTCACTTTGCATTTTTATGAATTTCATTGAATTCTTCTCGCTTACCTTAAATTCCTCTAAATTAATTCCAGTTTTACGGAAATAAATCGACTGTCATAGAATGTCACGGGATTTTATAATATTTTAGTGGATTTCAAAGAATTTATTCACGAGAAGTGAGATATTTTGTAGGGCTTCAAAGATTTGAAGATATTTGAAGTTATTTTTTTGGAATTCACCCTGCATTCTTATTAATTTATCGTGAATTCTTTTAAATTCTTTGGAATTCTTTTTAATGTTTCAATTCACTAGAATTCTTCTAAATTTACTCAATTCTACTTATTCAATGGATTTTTTTTATTTTTTAAAGTTTTTATTTAAGTGATCATGATGATCAATTGATGAAATGATCGAAGGACTTTGAATCATTTTAATGGATTTTTTTTCAAATTCCTTAGCGTTTTCAAGAGCTTTAAAAAATTTCGAGGAATTTCAAAAGATTTTAAATATTTTAGGTTATTTTAAAATATTAGAAGTAATTTTTAATTGATTTTTGTAATTTAATTGTATTTTAAAAGAAGAGAACAAAATAAAAAACTGCTTTGAAGGAATTATGAAACTATTATATAAACAGTTGAAGGAAAGTAAAAGTACAGAGTTTGCTAGCATGAGAAACAGTAAAGGCGAAATGCTATATGATATAGACGGGATAGTAGACGCTTTAAAAGATTCTTTTAAAGAACTATTAGGAGGTGAAGATATAGGGCAACAAAACTGCGACATAGAACATAATGCACTAGAAAACCCAATTGAAAAAGTCTGTGTCACTGAGGTCAGAGATATAATTAAGAACTTGAAAAACGGTAAGGCTGCGGGTATAGACAATATTAGCGCTGAAATGCTTAAATACGGTGGTGAGTACATACCTCACAGGTTGTGCGAATTAATAAATTTATGTATCGAAACGGGAGAAGTCCCAGACGATTGGAGAAAAGCGATTATCGTACCAATATACAAAAGAAAAGGAGATAAAAGCAACTGCAGTAATTACAGAGGTATCAGCCTACTAAGTACCGTAAGTAAAATATACTCAAAAATACTTATCCGTAGGGTAATGGAAATTACAGAAGAGAAGATATGGGAAGTCCAATGTGGATTTATGCCAGGAAGGTCATGTACAGATCAGATATTTAGCCTAAGACAGATCACAGAAAAGAGCTTGAGAATAGGAAAGAAAGTTTTCTGTGCATTTATTGATCTAGAAAAAGCATTCGACAAGGTAAATAGAACTAAACTTTGGGAAATCCTTAAAGAGTATGGAGTAAATGGAGGGCTCCTACAAGCAATAAAAACAATTTATACAGGCAGTAAAGCGAGTGTAAGGGTAAATGGGAAACTGAGCGACTGGTTCGATATTATGCAAGGGGTGAAGCAAGGATGCGTTATGTCCTCGTGGCTATTTATCATATTCATGGATAAATGTCTAAGAACTGCCCTCTTCGACGAAGAAGGTGTAAATCTCGAAACCGTCAAGGTACGTGGGTTAGCTTTCGCAGATGACAAGATTCTTATGGCAGAATCAATCGAGGACTTGCAAAGAATGTTGAATAAACTAAATACAAGCATGGAGAACATGGGCCTCAAAATTAACGTGAATAAAACGAAAATCATGGTGTTTGAGGGAAAAAGCGAGAAAACAATGTGCAACATTGTCCTAAATGGTGAGGGATTAGAACAAGTTGACAAGTACGTATATCTGGGTAGCCTATTCACTAGCGACGGAAAAATAGATGGGGAGTTAGATAGGCGCATAAATAAGGGTAAGCAGGTTATCGGTAGAGCAGGATCCATCCTCAGAAATAAAAACATATCAAAAAAAGCTAAAATGGCCATACATAACTCTATCTTCGTACCAACTGTACTATACGGTAGCGAGACATGGACCTGTCAAGAAAAGGACAGGAGCAAAATCAACGCGATCGGCATGAAACCTCTCCGCATAATATGCGGGAAAACACTGATGGACAAAGTCAGAAATGAGACAATCCTCAAAGAATGTGGTACACAAGAGACACTAGTTGACATATGGGAAAGAAATCAGCTAAGGTGGTTCGGACATCTTGAAAGAATGAAAGATGAACGACTGACGAAGCAAGTGTATAAAGGTAAAGTAAATGGTAGAATGCCCAGAGGTAGACCGCCGAAAGAATGGTCAGAAGCTGTGAATGAGACATTAATCCGAAGAGACGTAAGAAGCCATAGGAACAGAAGAGCTTGCGTGAAGAAATGCATGGACGTGAAGGAAGCTAGAGTAGTATGCCAGGACAGAAATGTGTGGCGACAAATAGTTTGTAAACAGAGTGACAATAGTGTGAATGGCGCCTGAAACAGAGACTTTGGATACTAATGGGCCCAAGTGGGGAACCATACATAACAATTTTGTGAGGTTCCTCACTTGGGGTGATCGCTAGAGAGATTGATCAGCAACCTGGGTCGGAGCAGTGTTGCGGAATGAACGTGTCATCTAAATAAATGACACGAGAATTCCAGATCGATCTAAAACACCTATCCCTAACACCTATAAAACTCCTATATACCTTATGCCCATATACCAACCTACTCTATACCTATTCACCTGTTTACTATTCCCCAACCGAGCAAGTCACGCCTACCCCGAAAGGGAAATGGCTTAATGGTATAATAATAATAATAATAATAATTAAAGGATGTGCAATATTTTAGGGTATTGTAAAAGATTTCAAGGCATTTTCAAGAAATTTGAAATATTTCAGGGGATTTCCAATAGGTTTAATAATTTTAAGGGATTTTAATATTTTGATGAATTTCAAAGAATTTATTCACAAGAATTGAGGGATTTCGTATGGTTTCAAAAATTTCAAGAGTTTTTCGAATATTTTTTGCAATTCATTTGGAATTTCCCGTGAATTTTTTTTAATGTGTATTGAATTCTTTTAAATCCTTTTTAATTCTTCCTTCAAATATTTTTTTTGTAGGCATTAGTGATTTTTTCGTTGGAAATTAGTAGAGTGTCAAAGATTTTAAGAAATTTGAAATTATTTTTTGGAATTCACTCTTAATTCTTAATTCACTTTTATTTTTCTAGATTTACTCAATTCTACTTTGGCTTTATCAATGGCTTCTTTGAATTTTTAAAAGTTTTTTTTAATTGATCCTGGAGTTTTTTAACCTCATCTTGAATTCTTAGGCATTCAATCAAATTCCTTTGAATTCACTTAAATTTGCCTAAGCTTATTTCAAATTTATAGAATTCAATTAAGGTTTTTCACATTTTTGAATTGTTTTCATTTCATTTGAATTTTTGTTTAAATTCACCTTCAATTTTTATGAATTTCAAAGAATTCTTCTCGTTTACCTTAAATTCCTCTATATTCATTCTAATTTTACGGAAATGAATGGAATTCTTTTGATTTTAATAATTTTTTCCAATTCGCTTGAATTATTTTGGATTTAACTAAATTTTTTTGAAGTTTTATAAATTTATCCTGAAATTTGTTACCCTTTGAGTGCGAAAAAATTACCCTATGACTGTGACAAAAAGTACCCTTTGTTCCCTATATTTTATCCCATAGGGACTGTGAGGCTTGTGGTAATGATTTTAAACATATAAAAATGGTTTATTTAAACAATTTTATTTTGTTTGGACTTTTTTATATCGCCGTGAACGAATTTCCAATGACCTAAGTATTATTTTTGTGGGTGATTCTGAAACTAAGTATTTAGATTATTAAATTTTCCAATTAGGAAAAGAAAACAATCCAAAATATTTAAATGCATTTCTAAAAATTGGTAAAATTCAAAACATTCTTTTTACAAAAATTTAAATAAGAAAAAAGACTTCATTAAAGAAACTTGAGGTAAAATATGTAAACTGAATTAAAAGAAATCTTAAATTATTCATAAGCAAACCCTGAAGATTGGAAAGAATCATGAGTTTAGTGTCTCCACTTTGTTTAAAATAAATTCTTTATTACCAATAAATCATTTAAAATTACATTCAAAAATGCATTTAAAGTAAATGTTCAATCTTTTCCCTATTTTTTCCGTAAAAAATGACCCTATTTTCCCTTTTGAACTCCGTTTGCACTGTGATCCCTGGGTCGATTAAAAATCCAAATATGGAATTGTAATTGACTTTTATATAGAGGGTTGTGCCGACAGACTGTTGACTGGCAGCGTCGATCTGAGCAATTTTAGTAGGCGGCGGGGCGGCGCACCGTAAGAAAAAAATAACATTTTTGGTTGAAAATAACGTACAGCCCACAAATATTGACCGATTTGGACAACAAAAATTTGGAGAAAAAAACTGATAAGTTTTTTAAGAGAGTTGTCTAGTCTGATTTTTAAATTAGGCTTTACATTTTTTTTATAAATAAACAAATATGGCGAAAAAATGGCAATTTTGTCTATTTGACGTTCCCGGTGCTCGTCAATAACAGTAGAATTGTTGAAATTGCATAAGTTTCATAGAGTAACATTAGTTAACGATGTTCCAATATTATATAATAAACAAACACATTTTTTATAACAAAATTATTTTTTTTTAAACTTTTCCCACGATTATCGATAATTTTACGTTTTTTAAATTTCTATTGCAAGAAATTTGTATAAACACAATATGATGATGAAGAAATTCTTCGTAAAATTATTATTGTTAATTTTATAAACAAATTTAATAAAAAACTGCATTAGTCAGGCATTTTTCGACAGAAACATTCGTTTTTTTTTCTATTTCAGTTTTTTTAGTTGGAAACTTTATGATAGTTTCAGCAAAATTCATAATTTGTTGATTGATCTTGTGATTTCTTTAAGCAAATATAATAAACAAATGCATTATTTGGGCATTTGTCGGTAGAAAAATGCGTTTTTTTTTCAATGCCAGTCCTTTCAGTTGAAAACTTCATGACTATTTCAGCAACACTCATGATTAGTTTATAAATTTTATGATTTTTTAAAACAAATTTAATAAACAAATGCATTAATCAGGCATTTGTCGACAGAAAAATTGGTTTTCTTCGGTGTCAACTTTTTTAGCTAGGAACTTTATGATAATTTCAGCTAAATTCATAATTTTTTCATTAATTTTATGATTTTTGTAAAAACAAATTTCTTAAAAACAAATGCATTATTGGGGCTTCTGTCGACGGGAATTTTTTTTC
This sequence comes from Andricus quercusramuli, assembly GCA_932178445.1. Classification (NCBI taxonomy): domain Eukaryota; kingdom Metazoa; phylum Arthropoda; class Insecta; order Hymenoptera; family Cynipidae; genus Andricus; species Andricus quercusramuli. The sequence continues at coordinate 21,636 of CAKNXH010065934.1, read as the reverse complement.
ATGTCAGACTTTTTAATTGGGATCTTCATAATGAATTTAGCAACATTCATGATTAGTTGATAAATTTCAGGATTATTTAAAACAAATTTATTAAACAATTGTATTATTCAGGCATTTGTCGACAGAAAAATTCGTTTTCTTCGATGTAAAGTTTTTAAATTAGGAACATTATGATAATTTCAGCTAAATTCATAATTTTTTGATCAATTTCATGATTTTTTAAAACAAATTTATTAAAAACAAATGCATTATTGGGGCATCTGTCGACGGAAAAATTATTTTTTTTTTATGCCAGACTTTTTAATTGGGGTGTTCATAATAAATTCAGAAAAATTCATGATTAGTTGATAAATTTTATGATTTTTTAAAACAAATTTAACCAACAAATGCATCACTCTGGCATCTGTCAAGGAACATTTTTTTTTGTTAGTTTTTTTAATTGGGAACATAGTTATAATTTCATTAACACTCATACTTAGTTGATGAATTCTATGATGTTTTAAACAAATTTAATAAACATATGCATTATTTTGGTATTTGTCAACGAAAAAGTTTTTTTTTTTTTCAATCTTAGTCCTTTCAGTTTAAGTTTCTTAGAATTTGGCCGCCGACAGATGCCCCAATAATGCATTGTTCTATTACATTTGTTAAAAAGAATCATGAAATTGATCAAAAAATTATGAATTTTGCTGACATTATTGTAATGCTCCTAAGTTAAAAAATTGAAATCGAAAAAAAAACGAATTTTTCTGTCAAAAAATGCTTTATTAATGCACTTTTATATAGAATTTGTTTATCATATCAACAATAATAATCTTAGGAAGAAATGTCTTCATCATTATATTGTTTTTATCAAAATTTCTTGTAATAGAACTTTTAAAAAAACGTAAAATTATGGATAATCGTAGAAAACATTCATTCAACAAATAATTTGTTTCCAAGAAGTTTTTTTGTTTATTATATAATATTGGAACATCGTTAACTATAATGTCACTCTAAGGAACTTAGGCGATTTCAACAATTTCCCTGTCATTGACGAGCACCGGGAACGTCAAATAGAAGAAATGGCCATTTTTTTCGTCATATTCGTGTATTTATAAAAAAATTAAATGCCTAATTTAAAAAGCAGGCACGACAACTCTCTTTGAAATCTTATCAGCTTTTTTCTGATTTTTTTTTTTTGTCAAATACGGTCAATATTTGTGGTCTGTACATTTATTTTGAACCAAAAAAGTCATTTTTTTCTCCCACTGTGCGGCGTGACGGTCTATTTTAGTATTTTTTTGACGGTTTACTTTAACTCCTAATTGGTCGGCGCGCCGATACTCCCGCGCCACCGCGCCGAATTCGAATCAGCGGCGGCGCGGTTTTGAAGCAAGTTGGCTGGTGGCGGCGGCGCAACCGTCTACTTTTATATATAATTATATTTGTTATCGAGCTTGCAGTGAAACGCCTTTAAGTTTGGTTTCCTCGTAAAAATATATTTTAATTTATCGTACAGTAATGCTGGTTGTCTGGCAAGGAACCCGCCGTTGCCTGTGCTGCAGCGGGCAGCGCATCAACCAGAGCTATTATTTGCGTTATCAACAGTACCACCGTGGGCGAATCACCGAGAAGCTTGAGAGGTATCAGCTTCTAGGAAATCGGTGAGTTCATTTAATTTTTATTAAGTTATTATAATAATCACGACGACCTTTAACAAGTTTTCCTGCCCCTACATGCCAAGAGAAACTACAAAAACATTGTTAGAGTGGTGTGAATAATTTATAGCCATTTTGCTGCAATATGCCGTATTTTTTGTACTTTGAGATAAGATTTACTTGCTAAAACTTGAAATTTCAATTATTTTTAACTCATGGATGTTCAGTAGGGTAATCCAAAAATGCATTGGAAACTTTTTTCGAATCATGCATATGACCCCTAAATTTGTTCGAATTCAAAAAAAAAATGCGTTCTTAAAAAATTATATTTAGTGGTTCCGTATGTCCCAAAACGCGTATTTGCCGTAAGAAAAAAAACTCTTTTGTACATTTTATCCAAAATCATAAGTATTAAGTGAATCGAGTTGAAACTCAACATTTCTCTTTACAATTAGCTTTGGGATACAAAAGAATAATTACTTTTTAAATATCACCCCCATAAGTCTTTTTTATAGCTTCTTTAAAAAATCCATAAGTGAAAAATTGGATTTTGCGAGTTTTTGGCGCTAATTATGATTTGTTTGCGGTTTTTTAAATACAAATTGTTTCTACTCCATACACCATTATGTTACATACAGTATTACTATCTATTGATAATCAGATTTTTATATGAATGGTTTAACAATTTATTATTGTTTTTATTAATTTTCATTTATAATAAAGTTTGAAAGTCGCGATTTTTTAAAACTTTTCAGTTAGAGCGAGGGAATAATCAATTAAATTAAACAGAAATAATGGTTCAAACCATTTATTATTATTTATAATAATATTCGCTTAGAATAATGCTAGAAAGTTGCAATTTTTTCAAAAAATTTCCACTGTTTCTCAAAATTTTAATTAGAGTGAGGTAATCATTAATTCAAGCTAACAAAAGTAATTGTTTAAAGTATTTATTCATATTTTTAATAATATTCTCTTTGAATAATATTAGAAATGTGTGTGTTTTTCCGTAATATTCAACGTTATGTATACTTTTTAGTTAGAGCGACGTAATATTTAATACAATTTAACAAACTCAATTGTTTAAACAAATTAGTAATGTTTATAACTATCTTCTCCTATAGTAATGCTAGATAGTTCCGGGTTTTTCTGAAATTTTCTACGGTAATAATGAAATTCAACAAACATAATTGTTTGGAAAATTGATTATTGTTTATAACTATTTCCTCTTAGATAATTGCTAGAAAGTTGCGGTTTTTTCTGAAATCTTTAACTTTGTTTTGGCTTTTTAGTTATGAACAAATAATAAATAAACATCGGAGAGAATCATTTTTTAAATAATCTTTTTCTTTTTCGTGAATATATTTTTCTGAAATAAAAAGGATATTTGAATTATTCTTCAAATTTTCTATATGGATATCAAGTGTAAACTTTCCTTGTAGTAATTGCTGAGAGTATCTTTGCTTAAATTAATATTAATGTGTATTATTTGTTCCCAACCAAAAAATCAAAGAAAAGCTGAAAATTTCACAAAACCCGCAACTTTCTAGCATTAATGTAAGAGAAGATGGTTATAAAGAGTAACAAATTGTTTAAATAATTATGTTTGTTAACTTCCATTAATTATTATCTCTCTATCTAAAAAGTGGACAAAAGATAAAAATTTCAGAAAAAAGCCACAACTGTCTAGCATTACGATAGGAGAAGATAGCAATGAACAATAATAATTTGTTTGAACGATTATGTTTGTTAAATTGCATTAATTATCACCTCGCTGTAAGTGAAAAGTGGACAAAAAGTTGAATATTTCAGAAAAAACCGCAATTTTCTAGCATTACTCAAAGATAATATAATTAAAAATAATAACAAGTTGTTTAAATAATTATGTTAGTTGGATTAATTTTATTTCCTAACTCTAATTAAAAAGTGGACAAAAAGGTGAAAATTTCAGAGAAAAATCACAACTTCATAGCTTTACTCAAAGAGATTATTATTAGAATAATAATAAATTGTTCAAACAATTAGGTTTGTGAACTTGAAATAACTACTACCTCACTTAAATTGAAAAGTGACCAAAAAGTAGAAAATCCCATTAAAAAACGCAACTTTCTAACATTAATCTAGAATAATGTTTAAATAATGATACTTTGTTTAAACAATTATTTTTCTTAAATTTAATTGATTATTGCTTCGCTCTAACAATAAATTTGAAAGCAAGTTAAAAAAAAATCTGCGAACTTCTAACTCTATTCTATGATCATATTGCTAAAAACAATAATAATTTTTTTTTTTAATTTATGTAAACAGCCAGTTATCAGAAAGTAGTTTTTCATGTATCAAACACAGTTTGCATTAAAAAAACCCTATAAAACAGACTTATGGGGGGTGTTATTCAAAAAGTAATTTTTTATTAGTATTATATATGGCTAATTGTGAAGATAAATGTTGAGTTTAACTCGATTCCCCTAATATTGACGATTCTGAATAAAATTTATAAAAGCGTATTTTTTTTCATGGATTATACGTGTTAAACTTTAAATGTAATATTTTTAAGCGCATTTAAATTTTTGTGGATTCGAACAAATTTGGAGGCGATATGCATGAAAATTCGAAAAAATTGGACCACCTTAATTTTCAACCCATTTTTAACTCGAAATAATTTTGTAAGCTTGCAGCAATTTTTTAAGCTAAAAAAATTAAAAACGCAATCATAGAGCGGCATCCTCTAGACCCGAGGAAGAAAGATATACAGTTAAAAAGTTTTTGAAATTTCCAGAATATTTAGGATAAAAATGTAACGAATTTTGACAAATGTATGTTAGGCTGATTCTGAAAATTACGATACATGTTTCGTAAAAATCTGAAATAGTTTGCGCAGTTGATTCACGCGCAAGTTAAAGAAGTAATGGCCGACGATGCATGAGACCCGCAACCTTGTACGTAAAAAAAGTTGCATTTCTCTTAGAAATGTTTGGTTTAAATTTTGAAAATTGATTTGATGTAAAGGCATCATGAAACCAAAAAAGTTTCCTTGACAATGAATGTGGAAAATTAAACTTCTGAATGTGTGCGAAATTGCAATCTGAATTGTTGCACTATTCAGACGTTTTTTAAATTTATTTATGGCGACTACATTTTAACACTAATGATTTCTCAAATTATAGAAATAAAAATTTCCTAGCAAATGACTGAACTATTCTGCTGTTATCGATAGACAGCTTATATAATTTTTCCCTGTGTAAGAGAGCAGGGGATAATGTGGCGCACGTAACATATATCAATCGATATCAGGAAAAATATGTAACGCGTAGATCAATATCTTAGGTTTGATTTATTTATAGCAAGAATTGAATCTATGTACTTAAATTAAAACGCTCAATTATTGAGTCTTCCTAACAAGTGCCCGTGCTTCAAGTTACTCTACTCTGTGGGTAATGCGGCGCGTTCTTATTTTTATTCATTATTTCAACTTGAAAATAATTTTCTTACTATCGAATACATTACTTTAGAAAAATATAGGTTATGTTTCGCGTATATAATGGGAAACGGAGTGAAGACAAAAGTTGGGGCGCTTCTGAACATAGATACCTGTTACCGACATGTTACCGATCCTTCTAGAAGAGTCAGCGTTGATGTCGTCATACGTATTAATATTTTTCAAGAAGGCCACCCGGCGGATGACAGGCTATTTTCTATTTTATCATTTTACGTTTGATAGGAGAACTCGGGGGAGTCGCTAAACCGCCGGACGCCCTTCTTAGAAAAATGTCGCTCGAAATTTTAATACAAGTGACAAACAGCATATCTTTGCTGCCACTAAAAAATAATACTAATGCCAAGAAGCTTAGTTTTTGTTTCAATCGTAAAAAATATTGTTATTAAGAAAAAATTCCGTTGTTCAGAATAAGTGTGATATGAAAAAATTTGCATGAAAAAATTCTCTATCTCTAAAAGATATGCTAACTTACTTCCGACCAGTTTGGATAACACTTATAGTTTCTGTTTTAACCGTGATAACGCTTTTAAAAAATCAAAAATTGCATTCTCCAGAAAAACTGTGCGAGGTAAAAAAAAATGCTAAGAAGAAAAGTTATTCATCTCAAAAAGATCTATAAATTTACTTTACACAATTGTTTGATAAGAGGTATAGTTTTTATTTTATTCTTGTTAACAAATTGTTACTCTAAAAGTCCTAAAATAAGATCGCCCTTTTTAACAGGAAAATTTTATGATGAATAAATTGTTAATTATTACACACACACGTACATATAATAAAATATTATAATAAATGAAAAGTCTTATTTTATAAAAAATTAATAATGAGTAAAAAACTAAAATACCCATGAAGTGATGATTATGATTTTTGTGCAGTTTTTCAAATTCGAATTGTTTCTAATACATAAAATACTACTTTATGCAGTTGAAACTCAAAATTTCTTTTCAAAATTAGCCATCAAATGGGAATAAAATATTACTTTTTAAATATCAAGCCCATAAGACTATTTTACACGATCCCGAAAAACCCCATAAGTGAACAAATGGATTTTCCGAGTTTTTGGCGCTAATTATGATTTTTGTGCAGTTTTTTAAATTCGAATTGTTTCTAATACATAAAATACTACTTCATACTTTACACTTTTATACTTTATACTTTATCCAATTTCCAATTAGAGTGAGTTCATTAATTTTAACAAACATAATTGTTTGAACAATTTATGATCATTGTTAAAAAATAATGGTTCATACAATTTGTTATTGTTAATAATATTCTCTTTGCTTAATGGTATAAAGTTGTGGTTTTTCTGAAATTTTGTACTTTGTGTCCACTTTTCACTTAGTCAGGTGTAATGCAAGTTAACAAAAATAGTTTTTTAAACAATTCATTATTGTTTATGAATATCTTCTCGTAGATAAGTGCTGGAGGGGGGGGGGCCCCGCTCTGATAACATATATTTGCAAATCCAAAATTTTCTTTTACGCTTTGAAATAAACTTCTTGTTGTAATTCAATACAAAACTGTTACAAGTCATTTACATACCTAATCCTTCCATCTACTCCTAATTATTCTATTTTATATTTTCGTCTCTTGTGCAAAATAGCTTTTTTGTTTAATTTTTTTTTTAAACATTGGGAAACCCCCAATTAAAAACGATTCTTGTTGAGTTTCACTCATTATTTGTTCATAACTAAAAAGCCAAAGCAAAACTAAACATTTCAGACAAAAGCAACTTTCTAGCATTACTCTAAGAGAAGATAGTTACGAACAATAATCAATTGTTGCTCAAATAAGTATGTTTACTAACTTGCATTAATCATTACCTCACTAAGTGAAAAGTGGACAAAAACTTCAAGAGTTCGGAAAAAACTTAAACTTTTTAGGATTATCTAAGAGAAGATAGTTATAAAAAATGATCAATGCTGTAAATAGCCATGTTTGTTTACTTGCATTGTTTATTACTTTACGAAGTAAAAAGTGGGTAAAAAGTTCAAGATTTCAGAAGAAACCGCAACTATCTAGCATTACCAAAGAAGAATATAGTTATAAACTAGAATAATTTGTTTTAATAATTTGTTTCGCTAAATCGAATTAATTATTAACTCACCCTTAGTGAAAAGCAGACAAATAATATTGTACATTTCAGAGGAAACCGCAACTTTCCAACATCATTCAAATTGAATATTATTAAAAATAATAATAAATTGTTTGAACAATTGATTTTGTCAACCTTAAATATTTATTTAAATACTTTCATTATAAATTGGACAAAAAATGGAATTAAAAAAAAAACATCAATTTTCTAGCATTATTCTAAGATAATATTATTAACAATAATAATAAATTGTTAAAAAAGTTTTGTTCATCACGACTGATTAAGTATTACCTCACTCTATTTGAAAATTGGACAATTTAGATTTAAAAAACTGCAAAAAAATCATAATTAGCGTTAACAACTCGCAAAACTCATTTTTTCACTAATGAGTTTTTTTTGGGACCCTATAAAATAGACTTATGGGGGTCATATTTAAAAAGTAATATTTTATTCGTATTCTGTGGCTAATTATGAAGAGAGATGTTGTGTTTTAACTCGTTTCCGCTGATATTGACGATTCTGAATAAAATTTATAAGAACGTCTTTTTTTCTTATGGGAAATATATGTTAAACTTCATGGGGCTTGCGCCACCCTAGCGTGTATTTTGTATACGTACACTCAGAAAACAATTTGTTTGGATACACAAAAATTTGGTTGGTTCAACCATAGAATATGGTTATTATATGGACAACTGAATATTTGGTTGACCCAACCAATTTTTTGGGTTGAGCTACTGAAATATTTTATTGAATCAATTAAAGTTTGATTCAACTAAATTTTTATCTATATCCAAGAGAACTGTTGTTTTTTTGGTTCAAGACAATTGTTTTTCTGAGTGTGTACAATAAATTCTTGTGATTATATAATTTATTAGAGAATTTTATTAATACATATAAAAAACCGAGCGCGAGTGTTGTATGAGAATGTGTTTCATATATAAGGCTGACAGAGCCGTTAGTAAATTAAATTTATTTTTGACCTGAAATCAAAACAAATTTAATGATTTCTTTAAAATTAGAGGTTTCAATTTTTCATGTTAGATTCCATTTTTTTTAAGAACTAATAAGTACCTTCTTTTGTAAATACTGTAACCTCGAATGTTTTTTTAACTTTGATAAGTATTTTTGGTCTGGTTTATAAAATTGTGAAGTTTTAATTTTAGAAATAGATTTCCTGTTAATCCCGGAGCTACCCATCGATACCGGCTACATTATTCATAAAAAGGCTTAAATGAGACCGGTACTACCCGACTTTCCCTAATATAGAAAAAATTATAGGCGCGAATGATTAACTCATTGTTTTTAGTTTACCTGTACTGCTAAAAATTCTGCCAGAATTTCAAAAAACATGTAGCGCAAGTTATGTGCAGATGCTTTTTTGTTGTTGTAAAAATATGAAATCTTTCGTAATTTTCCGTAGCAGTAACATAAACCCTTTAGTGGATGAAAAACATTTTTTTCGGTTGATAAATTTTAATATACGCATTACAATTTATCAACCGAATAAAGACGAATTTATCTGTAAGTATGTACGTATTAAAAATAATGTCTTTTACAGTGTTCAGCAGTTTATATTTATGGTACTGTACCAAAAAATCAGGTTATTTTTGCGCGATTCGCGACCTTTTTGACACGTGCACGTAATGCACGTGATACCGCGCATACTATTTCACATTTTTACGAAACATATCTTCATTTAGAATCAGTTGCATACACTGTTAAAAATTTTCAATGCGACTTTGAGAGAATTCGTATATCGGACACTTGATTTTTTTGATTTATAGTACAAATTAATCAATCCACAGAGTAGAAAAAAAAACGTTTTTAGATTCGTACTGAGTTTTTGAAGCTTTTCAAATTGTGTATATTTTTCCCAACTTCAATGCCGACAATACTTAATTCCCTATAATATTTTTCCATCACAATACCAGAGATATTTTTTATCTGAAGTTGGATAAAAACTTTGCAAGCAATTGAAAACTACAATTATCCTACGTTGGATAATTTTTATCCGCATCCCGATAAAAATTATCCAATGTCGGATAATTGTAGTTGTCAATTGTTTATAACGTTTTAATCCAACTGCAGATAAAAAAATTCCTGGAATTTATTGTGATATGGTTTAGCCATCGTTGTTCTGATGAAGAGGTGGGACGTCATAAACATATATAGAGGTATTCAGTTATATTTGTTTCAACAAAACGAAGCATTACTTAGGTAAATGAGGGTTATCGATCTTGTTTTGTGATACCCTTTCTTGCATGAATGTATCATTTATACCTCTAGCAAATTTATGCTTCTGTGGAGTACGGATGCAGAAATTCTCCGTTGGTGATGACCCCAGCCAATTGATTGGATCTTTTATAATTGCGGAAAGTTTCGCAGAAGTCTATGATATATAATCAAACCCATGCGCATATCCCAACAAATCTTTAGACATTTTCTCATTGCTTTTGAAAAGAATTCGTGACTTTTTATGCCTTAATAGTGATTTCTCCTGCTATCAGTAACATTCTTTCCATGAATGACGTGCTCGCACTTATAAAACAACGGGAAAAAGATTAGATTAACAAAATATTTTTCACGGGTACAAGAGTGGAACATGTGCCAATCTCTGAACGTGTAACAATTGACAGAATGTTATATCAAGTCTAAAGATTGAATTCGAATTCTCGGATAATTTTACTAAAATATTTATGAAATTATCTGTATGATTATCTATTGAAAGGTTTCTTCACAAATAAATAAAAACTTTCGAAAAGAATTCACATGTGATGAGTAATAAATTACATGTGTGTCTTTTTTGTCAGATCATCAGAAATATTTAACCGACTTGCATAAACTGTGAGGGAAATTGATAAGAGAAAATTGGTTATCTCATCACAACTTCTGTAGAATCAATGACATTTTTTGAAAGTCACTAATAGGTTGTTTAAAGTAACCTTTTTGTTAGGACAAAAGAAAAGTTATTGCTTCTATCCCAGTGGTTACAAATGCTAAAACATAAAAGATGTTTTTACTCAATGTTTTTGGGATACTGGACATTTTTAGAATGTCATTAGGCCTGACAGGGCGTTTTTTACGGTTCTAATGACGTCATTTGACATTCATATTTAAAAAACGTTTTTAGGGCGTTCTAATTATGTTTAAATTTCTTCAGATGTTTACGGGGATGAAAACAAATCGTTTTATTGTCCAAGCCAAACATTTTTCTCATGAGATAGATTATTATAGACGTATGTATGATAGATAAAATCTATTCAAAATTAGATTTTATGTTTTTTGATCATGAATGAAACTAAGTGTACACTCACAAAGAAATACTACATTCTCAGTAAATATACTATTGAATCAATGAACTTCGTTTGAAAGCAGATATTTTATTGATTTAAATTTATGTGCTTTAGAATTTATAGCATCACTGTTCGTTTCAATAGTGATGCTATAAATTCTGTAGTATATACATTTAAATCAATAAAATATCTGCTTTTAAACGAGATTTAATGATTCAATAGTATATTTTATTGAGAATGTGGAATTCTTTTCTCAGTGTACAGAAATTTAATTCATACGTGATAATCTTCAGTGCAATTACGGCGAATCGAGATCAATCATAAAGCTGCTGTATCTCGTTTCGATCCATCAGTGAGTGACCAACCGCCGCGCTGGAGTATTCAGTTTGGTCATAATTGCCCGGAATCACTTTTTTTCATTTTTCACCCAAGTTTATAGTTCTTTATAATCTCATATCTATTATAAATTAATATTTATCGTGCTCTTAAGTGATTGTATGCCCATTTATGTTCACGTGTGTGCGAAATGAGTGGATATTTGTTTAAAAATTAATGGTCAATTTCACCAGTGTGCTAGTGTCGGAAAAATGATTTTTTTTCTCTGTTACGAGAATTCACGAGAGAGATTCTGAGCACTGGGTATGTAGAAATATTTTTCTCGAAAGTATACATTGTTTCTTATTTTTTAAGTTGTTCTAAGTTCTAGCCTTTTGGATACATAAATTGATTTTCCCGTGCAAAATTTTTAATTATAGGATTCAGAAAAACATAAGTATCCGTCTATGAAAAAGACTGTTTCAAAGAATATTTCGTTCATAGAAATTTTCTCTGATTCCAATGAACTGGATAAAAAATAAGCTTGGTAGATTTAAAAAATTGTATTTGATTAACTGGTATTAATTGTAAATTTAGATGAATGAAAATTAAATTTGAATTTTAAAAAATTATTGAATCGTACTCAATCCGCTATGAATTGTTATAAATTGCTATCAATTACTATTCTGCAATTCAGGACGCTAATTTATGTAATTTATGTAACAATTGATTCTAATTAATAGCAGTTGAACGTAGCGTATTTATAATGAATCACATTTTACCAACATTTTGAGTTACCGATACGTGACTTGAGTGTTCTAGTTTTCTTCGGTTAATGTCCAAAATAATTGATAATGTTTTCGATTTTTCCTGCAACTTAGATTATTAAGATAAAAAAGGAAGTTTCTACGCGTACCGAAAAAAAATCCAGCCATACGTACCTAAATTTCGGCACAAATAGCCCCTTTTCCAGCTTCCCTTTTTTGTACCGAAAAAGTCCAGCTATTTGTACCGAAATTTCGGTACACGTAGCCACGGCCTAAACAGGGGAAAAGGCATACAGTATCTTGATATATTAATTGACAATATTTTGCGCTGTACACGCAAAATAGTTTAAGTTTTACCTTTTCAGTGAAGAAATCTGTTTCGAAAAAAAAATCAAAATTGGATATGATTTACAGGTCCCCTATTTGAGTTTTATCTTTACTTACTGATTTGTTGTTGTTTTTTTTCTGACTATTTTTAAAATACATGTCTTTAATTTTTCTGCATATAAAATTATCCCCTTTCATATTATCTTCAATGTAAATAATTTAGCGAAATTGTTTAAATTAAATTAAAAGGACAAAACTCAAGTAGGGGACCTCTAAATCATATCCGATTTTGATTTTTTTTAAAAATATATTGACGCTTTTTTTAGATGTTGTCGAAGCATTCACATTTTATTGACCGAGATAAGTTCATTCATATTTTTATTTATTCAAATGTTGTTAATTTTCAAAATATTTGAACACTAAAAAATTTTACTGAAAAATACATTTTGTTCCGTATTATTTTCCTATGATTTTTTTGGGAAAGTTACACTTTTCTTGTAAATGTACACTGATTTCTGAAAGAATTTCCCCATGACTGATATGAAATTGATAATCAACGTCTAATTTCCGTAACGTAAATTTCTCACAAAGAAAAGTCGTAGGCCAGGGAAAACCCGGAAATTAGGGGAATGTCAGGAAATTATTATTGATTCAAAACAACATTCAATGATAATAACTTTTAAAATTTTTAATTGTAATTACAAATTGTTTTATTCCGTTTATAAAAGATTTTATGTTAACAAATTTACAAGATTAGGATTCTGGTTTTTGAATATTAATGGTCAAGGAAAACTAACAATTGACTAGGTAAAAATTAGAGAATTTTGTAAATGAAATCTTGCATCAACCACGATATAATATTCTTGTTAGTAATTTATGTGTTCTGTATTTGTATTTTTATTTCCTTTTTTTGCCATTCTAGTTAAAAAAAAGTATTATTTGATTGAAAATTCAACATTATTGTTTAAAGGTGCTCCTTTCTTAATAAAAATTAAACTATATTTTGGTAGAAAATTAACTTTTTGTTGAAAATTAATATTTTGGTGTTGAAAATTTAACTGACATCTTTCTTGGTTGAAAATTCGTCTTTTTGGTATACAAATTAATCTGTTTTAAGTTTGGTTGAAAATTGAAATCTTTTTTGGGTGAAAATTGAATTACTTGGTTGAAGGTTGAACCATTTAGTTAACATTTTTTTTCGGTTGACAGTTTGTCTTTTTTTTGTTGTTAAAAAACGAATCGTCTTGGTTTGAAGTTTCCTTTTTTTGTGTTAAAAATGCAACTGTTTCATTGAAAATTAACTGTTTTGTTAAAATTCTTATTTTCGGGTGGAAAATTCCTTTTTTTTACAGAAAATTCCTCTTTCGGCTTGGAGGTTTGACAATTTGGATGAACCTTTTTTCTTTTTTAACTAAAAAGTCTTTATTATTTTAGTTTGAAAATGTAGTAGTTTGAAATCCTGCGCTAAGTCTGTCACGATGAATTTTTTATTAATTATCATTCTAAGAAGCGCCAAACTAGTTTAAATGAACTCCGGTGTGAAAACTAAGTCAACATAAATACCTTCATTGTTCCATACCACCCCCAAGGGCTTCAACCCACCCTTACGCAAAATATTAAGTCTCATTCATCCTAATCAAGTGTGCCCATTGATATCGGCCTTAGAATGTTTCTTTGGACACCCCAAACAACGTATCAAAAAATAAAAAAAATAAACTGTAGACGAGGAAAACTTTTAGGGGTAAAAAAACGAAAACACCCCTAACGAAAAAATTCGTGAAAATCGCCCCAATTACTTGTGCCAATTGAGACAGGTCATGAAATGTTTCTTTGGACACCCCAAACAACATACATAAAAAATGGTAGATGAGGAAAACTTTTGGCGCCAAAAAAACACCTTTGACGAAAAAAATTTGTGAAAATTGCGCTATTCAGGTGTGCCTATCGAGACCGGTCTTAAAATGTGTCTTTGGACACTTTAAACAACATATCAAAAAATAAAAAAAATGGTAGATGAGGAAAAATTTTGAGGGAAAAAAAACGAAAACACCCCTAACGAAAAAATTCGTGAAAATCGCCCTAATTAGTTGTGCTCATCGAGACAGTTCTTAAAATGTTATCATCACATTAGTCGAAAATTTATCTCTTTGGTTGAAAATGTATCTTTTTTAGTTGAAAATTCAACTATTTGTTTGAAAATTGATGCATTTTGTTGAAAATTCATCTTGTTAAGTATAGAGTTAATCATCTTGATTGAAAATTCGTCTTTTTGGTTTTAAATTGATCTCTTTTGGTAGAAATTATATATTTTTGTTTGAAATACCAATCTATTACATTTTTTGTTGAAAATTCAACTTTTCGGGTTGGAAATTCCATTTTCTTCTGAAAAATTTGTCTTTTTGATTTGAAAGTTCAACTATTTGATTGCAAATACTACTGTTCGGTTCAAAATTCAAATATTTTGTTGGAAATGCAACTATTTTTGGGTAAAGTTTAATCGCGTTGTTTGAAAATTCAACTATTTGATCGAAAATTCAACTGTTTTGTTGAAAATTTATCCTTTTGAACTGAAAACTCACCTTATGTGGAAGAGAAGTCTATCTTTTTTGGTTGAAATAAATAAATTGAAATTTTTTTACCAGAAATTGTTTTATTCCGTGTGTAAAAAATGCTATCTTAAAAGCCTCAGAAGATTAAGATTCTTGTCTTTAAATATTAATATTCAGGGAAAATGAAAAATTGATCAGGAAAAAAATCAGGAAAAGTCAGAGAATTTTGAAAATAAAGTTTTTCGGTCACCCTCATATTGAAAAACCCTTGTATAGTAAAGAAGAGTTTTGCGGAATTCTTCATTCGAGCTATCTCTTAATGGGAATTTTGTTTGAGTGATTGTTTAATCTGCAGCGTTGTTGCATAATAAAAATTTACTAGACATATCCTTGAGTGAAACTTTTAACTATACTCGTTACAATTTCCTGTATGGGACAAGTAAATTGATCTCATTTGATTGGCTTGCCTGGACTTTAAACACGAAGAGAGGTGTAGATACAGATTTACTAGCTCCCGGTGATCGGACCCCCTAAGTTTAATAGGGTCCTATCGTGTGCAGGAATTGCACAACAATAATCAAAAAGTGGTTTTTATGAACACCTGTCGCATTGTAAGAAACTTCCTAAACCATAATGAATTAACAGGGTGGCCACTGACCGGAGAAACAGAGAATTAAGCAGGAATTTTTAGCACTTGGAAAAAGCCGGGAATTTTTTTGAAAACGGGAAATTTTTCAGATTTGTTTTTACTTTTGCAATAAAAATCTTCTTGTTCTTCGAAAAAAGTGTGTTTCGAATTGTGCTCAATGTAACCAACATCTCCGTTGAAAAACAAAGATCATTTTATATTTAAGATTTTAAAATTAATGTTTTGTTCAAAAATGAATGTTCCTTTTATACCACATATATATGGTATAAATATTCTGTTTTAAATTCTTAAATATATTTAAGAATTTAAAACAGAAGTTGATGGACCGTTCAAATTCTTAAGAATTCACTTGAGAATGAAAACTTCCATTTTTTAGATACTTAACATAGCCATTACATAGTAACCTAAATTTATATAATTAATTACAAATAATTGGCATGAGAAAGTCATAATTTTGGGATACTCTAAATGTTTCGGAAATAAATTCAAACCCCGCTTTTCCAGAAAAACTGATTTAAAGCTGGAAAGTGCCATAAGCTCAGGTGTTATATATTTTATCTTGAAATATAAAATCTGCCCACTTCCGGTCATTTCGGGGACATAAAAGTATTATGTTGCCAAGTAGAGCATAGATGATTCATAGATTCATGTATGATTTCGTATCGAAAATTGAAAATCAATATTTTAGGTCCGGGACCACAAAAACGCGAATATCTCGTAAACTACGAGCTATAAAACGGGCCCTTTTACTGCGGAACGTCACAATTTATATTCTTAAATAACATCAGTTGCTTCCTTGCGCAGAATTTTCACTATTGTTTATTAAATTACAGATTTTACACTCCTTCCTCTAATCCCATCTTTTCCCGTTTTTTAAAGAATTCCTCTTTTTGCCCCTGTTTTCAAGAAATTTCCCCTTTTTCTTGGTTTTCACTTGAATGAGAACTAAATTAATATAACCCAACAAGAAAATCCAACTATTTTTGGTGGAAAATTAATTCTTTTAAATTGAAAAGTCAACTATTATATTTTTGGTTCAGAATTCATCTCTTTTGGTCGAAAATTCAAATCGTTCGTTTAAAATTCATCGTCATAGGGTTTCGTAACGCCGGGCAGAAACTCATAATTTCAGCCGGGTGTCCGTTTTCCCACTCGTCCGTCAGTCATATTCTTTTCCCAAGCGGGGAAATGAGGGAACGGGAAGTAGGGTAATCAGGGTGAAAGGAACGGAAAGGAAGTGGGGGAAGAGAAGGGAAATGTAGGGATGTAAAGTAGGGGAAACGAGGGAAAGATTGGGGAAGTAGGGGAACTGAGAGGAATTTATGGTGGGCAAGTAGGGGAACTGAGGGAAAAAGTAGAGGGAATAGCATGATCCAATTCACACCAGGTCTCGCCACTCGCAAGTAAAAAAAATTGCAGCCAATCAGCAACGATACCAGCTACACTGACTTATTGAATAAATGTACAGCTGGCGGCTGTGATAAATGGTAACCAAGATGGCCGTGGAGCTGGTATGCGCCAGTTTGAAGAAAATAGAACGTTTTCTGGCTAGATCATGAGTGGGTTGGATCATGGGGATAGGGTGAACGGAGCGGAGGGAATGTGGAGGAAGTTGAACAAATTAGGGAGGGGAAGTAGTGCAGTGGCGTTAGGGGAAGTGAGGGGAAATGAGGGTAGTGGGCGTGAGGGGGAATGAGGGTGGTGGAAGTGTGGGAAGAGTAGGGAAATGTTGATAGGAGAAGTAGGGGAAATGAGGGAAATGAGATAGAGGTAGGGGAACTGAGGGGAAATGAGGATGGGGTATTAGGGGACGTGAGGGTGGGAGTAGGGGAATCAATGTGAAAGGAGCGGAGGGGTGTGGGGAAGTGAAGGGAAATTAGGGAAGGATAGGTGCGAGGAAGTGAGGATGTGGGGTGTGGGGGAAGAAAGGGAAAATGAGGGGAGTGGAAGCGGGGGAAGCGAAGGTAAATGTGGGAGGTAAAGTAAGGAAAATGAGGGAGATGACATGAGGGGACATTGAGGAACTGAGAGGAAATGATGGTGGGTAGTAGGGGAATGGAGCGGAGGGGAAGTGGAGAAAATGAAAGTAGTGGGGGTTGGGGAAAAGAGGGGAAATTTCAGGAAGGGAAGTAGAGGAATTAAGGGAGAGGTAAGGGAACTGAGGTGAAATGAGGGTGGGGTAGTAGGAGACGTGAGAGAACAGGAAGTAGGGGACGTGAGAGCACGGGAAGTAGGGGAATTAGTGTGTAAGGAGCGAAGGGGAAGTGGGGAAAGTGAAGGGAAATTAGGGGTGGGAAAGTGAGAGAAAATTAGCATAGTGGGAGTGGGGGAAGCGATGGGAAATATCGTGGAAGTAGGGAAGATGAGGGAGAGGTAAGGGAAATAAGGCTGAGAAAGTTGGTTAGTGAGGGGAAGTGAGGGAAACCGAGGGGAGTAAAAGTAGGGCAAATGAAGAGAGGAGAAGTAGAGGAAATGAGGGAAGGGGAAAAAAGAAGGGAGAAAAGAAGAGAGGGATAAAAAAGAAGGGGATAGAAAAGAAGGCAGGGTTAATAGGTTAGTGAGGGTGGGTAGAGGAGGAAAAGCGATGACTGGGGAAGGAAAGCAGGGGAAAAGCCATGGAAGCTGGGGATGTGAGGAGCGGGTGAAGTAGATGAAGATGAAGTTGTGGAAGGGTGGAGAAGAGAAGGGTGAAGTGAGGGTGGAAGTACTTTTACTAATTTTTTATGTGGAAAATTGGTCCTTTTGGATTGAAAATTTATCTTCTGATATAAAAGTCTTGTTTTTAAATTGAAAGTGCTCTCTTTCACTGAAAAGCCTACAATTATATTTTTGGTTCAGAATTCAGTATTTTTGGTTAAAAATTCTACTACTTGGTTAAAAATTTATTTATTTTGTTGCAAATTTAACTATTTTATTAAAAAAGTCATATTTTTGGTTGAAAATTAATCTTTTTGGTTTAAAGTTAATTCTTTTTATTTGAAGAGTCTACTATTTGGTCAAACATTATTCCTTTAAAAATTCAACTGTTTGGTTGAACACACGTCTTTCTCGTTAGAAAGTCCGTCCCTTTGTATTGAAAATTCATCTTTTGGTATAAAAGTCATCTTTTTTTGTTGAAAGTTAAATCTTTTGAATTGAAAAGTGTTTTATCATATTTTTATTCTAGAATTTAATCTATTTTGATTAAAAATCCATCCATTTGGTGGAAAATTTTATAAAGTAACAAATTATGAAATTCAACTATTTTCGTAAAAAGTTATCTTTTTTGGTCGAAATATATACTGTTTTTTTAAACTTTCATTTTTTTAAAGAAAATTCATGCGTAATTCAACCTTTTTGGATTGAAATTTCATCATTCGTGACTGCAAATTCATCTTTCTTGGTTGAAGATTCAACTCCTGAAAGATTCGTTGTTTTGGTAAATGCAACTGTTTGGTTGATAATTATTATATATATATATTTTTAATTCAACTATTTCTTTTAAAATTTATCTTTCTTGTTTAAAAATGAACTTTTTTGATAAAAATTTTGCTTTCCGAGTTCAAAATTCGAAAGTTTTTCTGAAAAAAAATCGATTTTGCAGCTAGAAAACTCAATTTTTTTGTTAAACGTTCGTCCTTTTGAGTAGAAAATTCCACTATTTTGTTGAAAATGCAGTATATTTTGACTTGAAATCTTAGGAATATGGTAGCTACATTAATGTTATTTAAACGAATTTATCCCCCTGTTGTTTGCCTGTTTTATTAAAAAATTACCATATTTGTCCTGTTTTGAGGGCATTTTGGGCTGTGAAGCCCGAAATCACTTTCATCAAAATTCACAATATATGAAATTTCAGTCAGTTTTCAATGACTTATGTCACTGAAATTTCATAAATTTGACTCTGAAAATTAATTTGAGACCATATTCATTAATTTTCAGTGACACGAAAATTGATTTTGAAGCAAAAGTTTTGAAATTTCATAACATTGACCCTGAAACCTGTTTCAATTGCTTGTACATAAAATATTATTGGTGGCTGAATAAATTTCATTGTCGTTTATGTGAATTTAATAAACATGCATTGAAAATGAAGTAACATTTTTAATTAAATTTAATAAACCTAAATGAAAATATGAATAAAATTTAAAAGTAATTCATGAAATTAAATTTAGAAGTTTTGTATGTGATATACATTGAATATCCATAGGATAATCATGAACATTTTACAAAACATTCAATGCACCACCTCTTAAAATACTTTCAAAACTTACATTGAAATTTCAATAAGGCTATTTAAATTTCAGTGTTGCATGAAATTTTAATGAGTTTTTCACTACCCGTAGCCTGGATTTTTTTTTTAAATTTGAGCGGCCACTCTGATGAGGTGACTGAAACCTTATGATCCAAAGCTAAATTTTATATTAATGCAATATCTTCGCAAAAAATTTATCTGAAAAAACATCGGAAAAGAACAACAACAAAAATTGTTATTAAGTTGCCAATGATGAGCAATATTAATTCATTAATAGCGTTCAAGTATTTCAAATCATGGAAAGTCTCAATTGACATTGTGTCTCGATTAAAAAATTTTCCAATGTCAAAGTTCATGAAGCATGTTTACCAATAGTTTAATAAATAATGAATACGGTACCTGCGTAATGTATTGTGTATAGCCTGTAGCTCTTTTAGCTGTGTTGAACATCTATGTTTCTCGCTTCTGATTGGCTTATTCAGGAGGCTCGCACAATCAACATTGAGTCCGATTGGTCGTTGTTCTCTGACGTCAAGTTGTGTGATGAAGATTTTTGCGCAATTTATTATGACTAATTATTTTGTTGGCCTTACGTGATATTCCTCAGTCACTATGACGGAGGAAGTTAGTCTTTGGACTCGCGAACCATGCTAAAATGTCGAGCTATATAATTTATATACGTACAAGGATTTCTTTTCCTATTTTTTAAAAATAATATTTGAATTTTTTCCATTCTCTCCAGCAGCCCAAAATTTAAACTTTTTCATGCATTTATGTATGTGTGAGTGTGCATATGTGTATATGTATGCATGCATGAATGTATGTGTGTATGAAACATTGTATACATCCTTATTTCCGATGACAATGCAAAATTATATTAAGTTTAAGTTAAAAAACTTCTTTTTCAAACAGTTAATAATTTAAAAAAAAGTTTAAATAAAATTAAAAAAAAAGATTTTATTAAAATATAATACAGAGAAACAAAATAATTCACCCTGAAAAGTGTTAGTTGAAATAATATTATAATAATAAAATAAGGTGACTAAAAATAAAAGCGTTGGATGTAAATATTGAAGGTTGTACTAATATGAAAAATAACGTTGAATATTTACGTCTCACGAGTTTATTTTTAGTCACCTTATTATTATTACATTTTTATTTCAGCCCCTTTTTCAGAGTGAATTATTTTGTTTCTTTTTCTTTTTCCCTCTGTTTTCAAGAAACTTTCCCTTTTTCTCCGTTTCTTGTTTCTACGCTTGAATGCGAACTGAATTAATAGAACTCTATAAGAAAATCCAAATATTTTTTGTTGAAACTTAATTATTTGTTATTAAAAAGTCTATTAGTATATTTTTGGTTTATAATGTATATCTTTCGGTTAAAAATTCTACTGTTTCGTTGAAAATTTAATCATTTTCTTGAAAATTCAACTGTTTTATTGTACATTTGTTTTGTTGGATAGAAAATTCGTCCTTTTGGATTGAAAATTTGACTATTTGGTTGAAAAAGCAACAGTTTATAGTTGAAATTTAATCATTTTTATTTGAAAGATCGATGATTTGACTGAAAATGATTTTATTTAAATTCATCTTTCTTGGTTGAAAATGAACTTCCTTGTTGAAAATTCAAGTATAATGAAAAGTCATTTTTTTTGGTCGAAAATTCAACTATTTTGTTCTACATTCATCCTTTTGAATAAAGAATACGTCCTGTTGGGGCAATAGTTCGTCTTTTTTGGTAAAAAAGTAATTTTTTTAAATTTATATTTCTTGGTTTAAAATGAACTTTGTTGTTGAAAATTCAACTTTTTTGGGTAAAGTTTAATCATTTTTGGTTAAAAATTCAAATATTTTAATGGAAATTCATCTCTTTTGTTTAAAAGTTTAACTATTTGATTGTAAAAGCGGCGGTTTGGTTAAAGTGTATATATATTTCTATTTTTTCTATCTAATTGTTGAAAATCCATCTCTCTTGGTTGACAATGAACTTTTTTGTTGAAAATTCATTATTTCCAATTGAAAAGTCGACAGTTTCCTAAAACATTCGAGTTTTTATCTTGAAAAATCAACTCTTTTGTTTGAAATTCGTTTTTTTTTTTTGATTATTAATATGTTCAATTGAAAATTTCAATATTCTATTTTTGGTTGAAAATTAATCTTCTTGTTTGAAAATTAATCTTTTTGATTGCATATTCAACTATACTTTGTTGAAGTTGAACTACGCCTGCCTTTTCGCGCAAAATTAATGTTTTTTAACTGAAAATTTAACTAT
>CAKNXH010065933.1:0-27031 GCA_932178445.1 Andricus quercusramuli | reverse complement strand
AATTCTTAGGCATTTCATCAAATTCTTTTAAATTCTCTTTAATTTTTTTAAACTGATTTCAAACTTATTCAATTCAACCAATTTTTTCCAATTTTTGAATTGTTTGAAATTGAATTGAATTTTTATAAGCTCGTTTCAAAGTTAATGAATTCAATTACGTTTTTTCGTATTTTTACATTGTTTCCAATTCATTTGAATTTTTGTTTGAATTCACTTTGCATTTTTATGAATTTCATTGAATTCTTCTCGCTTACCTTAAATTCCTCTAAATTAATTCCAGTTTTACGGAAATAAATCGACTGTCATAGAATGTCACGGGATTTTATAATATTTTAGTGGATTTCAAAGAATTTATTCACGAGAAGTGAGATATTTTGTAGGGCTTCAAAGATTTGAAGATATTTGAAGTTATTTTTTTGGAATTCACCCTGCATTCTTATTAATTTATCGTGAATTCTTTTAAATTCTTTGGAATTCTTTTTAATGTTTCAATTCACTAGAATTCTTCTAAATTTACTCAATTCTACTTATTCAATGGATTTTTTTTATTTTTTAAAGTTTTTATTTAAGTGATCATGATGATCAATTGATGAAATGATCGAAGGACTTTGAATCATTTTAATGGATTTTTTTTCAAATTCCTTAGCGTTTTCAAGAGCTTTAAAAAATTTCGAGGAATTTCAAAAGATTTTAAATATTTTAGGTTATTTTAAAATATTAGAAGTAATTTTTAATTGATTTTTGTAATTTAATTGTATTTTAAAAGAAGAGAACAAAATAAAAAACTGCTTTGAAGGAATTATGAAACTATTATATAAACAGTTGAAGGAAAGTAAAAGTACAGAGTTTGCTAGCATGAGAAACAGTAAAGGCGAAATGCTATATGATATAGACGGGATAGTAGACGCTTTAAAAGATTCTTTTAAAGAACTATTAGGAGGTGAAGATATAGGGCAACAAAACTGCGACATAGAACATAATGCACTAGAAAACCCAATTGAAAAAGTCTGTGTCACTGAGGTCAGAGATATAATTAAGAACTTGAAAAACGGTAAGGCTGCGGGTATAGACAATATTAGCGCTGAAATGCTTAAATACGGTGGTGAGTACATACCTCACAGGTTGTGCGAATTAATAAATTTATGTATCGAAACGGGAGAAGTCCCAGACGATTGGAGAAAAGCGATTATCGTACCAATATACAAAAGAAAAGGAGATAAAAGCAACTGCAGTAATTACAGAGGTATCAGCCTACTAAGTACCGTAAGTAAAATATACTCAAAAATACTTATCCGTAGGGTAATGGAAATTACAGAAGAGAAGATATGGGAAGTCCAATGTGGATTTATGCCAGGAAGGTCATGTACAGATCAGATATTTAGCCTAAGACAGATCACAGAAAAGAGCTTGAGAATAGGAAAGAAAGTTTTCTGTGCATTTATTGATCTAGAAAAAGCATTCGACAAGGTAAATAGAACTAAACTTTGGGAAATCCTTAAAGAGTATGGAGTAAATGGAGGGCTCCTACAAGCAATAAAAACAATTTATACAGGCAGTAAAGCGAGTGTAAGGGTAAATGGGAAACTGAGCGACTGGTTCGATATTATGCAAGGGGTGAAGCAAGGATGCGTTATGTCCTCGTGGCTATTTATCATATTCATGGATAAATGTCTAAGAACTGCCCTCTTCGACGAAGAAGGTGTAAATCTCGAAACCGTCAAGGTACGTGGGTTAGCTTTCGCAGATGACAAGATTCTTATGGCAGAATCAATCGAGGACTTGCAAAGAATGTTGAATAAACTAAATACAAGCATGGAGAACATGGGCCTCAAAATTAACGTGAATAAAACGAAAATCATGGTGTTTGAGGGAAAAAGCGAGAAAACAATGTGCAACATTGTCCTAAATGGTGAGGGATTAGAACAAGTTGACAAGTACGTATATCTGGGTAGCCTATTCACTAGCGACGGAAAAATAGATGGGGAGTTAGATAGGCGCATAAATAAGGGTAAGCAGGTTATCGGTAGAGCAGGATCCATCCTCAGAAATAAAAACATATCAAAAAAAGCTAAAATGGCCATACATAACTCTATCTTCGTACCAACTGTACTATACGGTAGCGAGACATGGACCTGTCAAGAAAAGGACAGGAGCAAAATCAACGCGATCGGCATGAAACCTCTCCGCATAATATGCGGGAAAACACTGATGGACAAAGTCAGAAATGAGACAATCCTCAAAGAATGTGGTACACAAGAGACACTAGTTGACATATGGGAAAGAAATCAGCTAAGGTGGTTCGGACATCTTGAAAGAATGAAAGATGAACGACTGACGAAGCAAGTGTATAAAGGTAAAGTAAATGGTAGAATGCCCAGAGGTAGACCGCCGAAAGAATGGTCAGAAGCTGTGAATGAGACATTAATCCGAAGAGACGTAAGAAGCCATAGGAACAGAAGAGCTTGCGTGAAGAAATGCATGGACGTGAAGGAAGCTAGAGTAGTATGCCAGGACAGAAATGTGTGGCGACAAATAGTTTGTAAACAGAGTGACAATAGTGTGAATGGCGCCTGAAACAGAGACTTTGGATACTAATGGGCCCAAGTGGGGAACCATACATAACAATTTTGTGAGGTTCCTCACTTGGGGTGATCGCTAGAGAGATTGATCAGCAACCTGGGTCGGAGCAGTGTTGCGGAATGAACGTGTCATCTAAATAAATGACACGAGAATTCCAGATCGATCTAAAACACCTATCCCTAACACCTATAAAACTCCTATATACCTTATGCCCATATACCAACCTACTCTATACCTATTCACCTGTTTACTATTCCCCAACCGAGCAAGTCACGCCTACCCCGAAAGGGAAATGGCTTAATGGTATAATAATAATAATAATAATAATTAAAGGATGTGCAATATTTTAGGGTATTGTAAAAGATTTCAAGGCATTTTCAAGAAATTTGAACTATTTCAGGGGATTTCCAATAGGTTTAATAATTTTAAGGGATTTTAATATTTTGATGAATTTCAAAGAATTTATTCACAAGAATTGAGGGATTTCGTATGGTTTCAAAAATTTCAAGAGTTTTTCGAATATTTTTTGCAATTCATTTGGAATTTCCCGTGAATTTTTTTTAATGTGTATTGAATTCTTTTAAATCCTTTTTAATTCTTCCTTCAAATATTTTTTTTGTAGGCATTAGTGATTTTTTCGTTGGAAATTAGTAGGGTGTCAAAGATTTTAAGAAATTTGAAATTATTTTTTGGAATTCCCTCTTAATTCTTAATTCACTTTTATTTTTCTAGATTTACTCAATTCTACTTTGGCTTTATCAATGGCTTTTTTGAATTTTTAAAAGTTTTTTTCAATTGATCCTGGAGTTTTTTAACCTCATCTTGAATTCTTAGGCATTCAATCAAATTCCTTTGAATTCACTTAAATTTGCCTAAGCTTATTTCAAATTTATAGAATTCAATTAAGGTTTTTCACATTTTTGAATTGTTTTCATTTCATTTGAATTTTTGTTTAAATTCACCTTCAATTTTTATGAATTTCAAAGAATTCTTCTCGTTTACCTTAAATTCCTCTATATTCATTCTAATTTTACGGAAATGAATGGAATTCTTTTGATTTTAATAATTTTTTCCAATTCGCTTGAATTATTTTGGATTTAACTAAATTTTTTTGAAGTTTTATAAATTTATCCTGAAATTTGTTACCCTTTGAGTGCGAAAAAATTACTCTATGACTGTGACAAAAAGTACCCTTTGTTCCCTATATTTTATCCCATAGGGACTGTGAGGCTTGTGGTAATGATTTTAAACATATAAAAATGGTTTATTTAAACAATTTTATTTTGTTTGGACTTTTTTATATCGCCGTGAACGAATTTCCAATGACCTAAGTATTATTTTTGTGGGTGATTCTGAAACTAAGTATTTAGATTATTAAATTTTCCAATTAGGAAAAGAAAACAATCCAAAATATTTAAATGCATTTCTAAAAATTGGTAAAATTCAAAACATTCTTTTTACAAAAATTTAAATAAGAAAAAAGACTTCATTCAAGAAACTTGAGGTAAAATATGTAAACTGAATTAAAAGAAATCTTAAATTATTCATAAGCAAACCCTGAAGATTGGAAAGAATCATGAGTTTAGTGTCTCCACTTTGTTTAAAATAAATTCTTTATTACCAATAAATCATTTAAAATTACATTCAAAAATGCATTTAAAGTAAATGTTCAATCTTTTCCCTATTTTTTCCGTAAAAAAATGACCCTATTTTCCCTTTTGAACTCCGTTTGCACTGTGATCCCTGGGTCGATTAAAAATCCAAATATGGAATTGTAATTGACTTTTATATAGAGGGTTGTGCCGACAGACTGTTGACTGGCAGCGTCGATCTGAGCAATTTTAGTGGGCGGCGGGGCGGCGCACCGTAAGAAAAAAATAACATTTTTGGTTGAAAATAACGTACAGCCCACAAATATTGACCGATTTGGACAACAAAAATTTGGAGAAAAAAACTGATAAGTTTTTTAAGAGAGTTGTCTAGTCTGATTTTTAAATTAGGCTTTACATTTTTTTTATAAATGAACAAATATGGCGAAAAAATGGCAATTTTGTCTATTTGACGTTCCCGGTGCTCGTCAATAACAGTAGAATTGTTGAAATTGCATAAGTTTCATAGAGTAACATTAGTTAACGATGTTCCAATATTATATAATAAACAAACACATTTTTTATAACAAAATTATTTTTTTTTAAACTTTTCCCACGATTATCGATAATTTTACGTTTTTTAAATTTCTATTGCAAGAAATTTGTATAAACACAATATGATGATGAAGAAATTCTTCGTAAAATTATTATTGTTAATTTTATAAACAAATTTAATAAAAAACTGCATTAGTCAGGCATTTTTCGACAGAAACATTCGTTTTTTTTTCTATTTCAGTTTTTTTAGTTGGAAACTTTATGATAGTTTCAGCAAAATTCATAATTTGTTGATTGATCTTGTGATTTCTTTAAGCAAATATAATAAACAAATGCATTATTTGGGCATTTGTCGGTAGAAAAATGCGTTTTTTTTTCAATGCCAGTCCTTTCAGTTGAAAACTTCATGACTATTTCAGCAACACTCATGATTAGTTTATAAATTTTATGATTTTTTAAAACAAATTTAATAAACAAATGCATTAATCAGGCATTTGTCGACAGATAAATTGGTTTTCTTCGGTGTCAACTTTTTTAGCTAGGAACTTTATGATAATTTCAGCGAAATTCATAATTTTTTCATTAATTTTATGATTTTTTTTAAAACAAATTTGTAAAAACAAATGCATTATTGGGGCTTCTGTCGACGGGAATTTTTTTCCATGTCAGACTTTTTAATTGGGATCTTCATAATGAATTTAGTAACATTCATGATTAGTTGATAAATTTCAGGATTATTTAAAACAAATTTATTAAACAATTGTATTATTCAGGCATTTGTCGACAGAAAAATTCGTTTTCTTCGATGTAAAGTTTTTAAATTAGGAACATTATGATAATTTCAGCTAAATTCATAATTTTTTGATCAATTTCATGATTTTTTAAAACAAATTTATTAAAAACAAATGCATTATTGGGGCATCTGTCAACGGAAAAATTATTTTTTTTTATGCCAGACTTTTTAATTGGGGTGTTCATAATAAATTCAGGAAAATTCATGATTAGTTGATAAATTTTATGATTTTTTAAAACAAATTTAACAAACAAATGCATCACTCTGGCATCTGTCAAGGAACATTTTTTTTTGTTAGTTTTTTTAATTGGGAACATAGTTATAATTTCATTAACACTCATACTTAGTTGATGAATTCTATGATGTTTTAAACAAATTTAATAAACATATGCATTATTTTGGTATTTGTCAACGAAAAAGTTTTTTTTTTTTTCAATCTTAGTCCTTTCAGTTTAAGTTTCTTAGAATTTGGCCGCCGACAGATGCCCCAATAATGCATTGTTCTATTACATTTGTTAAAAAGAATCATGAAATTGATCAAAAAATTATGAATTTTGCTGACATTATTGTAATGCTCCTAAGTTAAAAAATTGAAATCGAAAAAAAAAACGAATTTTTCTGTCAAAAAATGCTTTATTAATGCACTTTTATATAGAATTTGTTTATCATATCAACAATAATAATCTTAGGAAGAAATGTCTTCATCATTATATTGTTTTTATCAAAATTTCTTGTAATAGAACTTTTAAAAAAACGTAAAATTATGGATAATCGTAGAAAACATTCATTCAACAAATAATTTGTTTCCAAGAAGTTTTTTTGTTTATTATATAATATTGGAACATCGTTAACTATAATGTCACTCTAAGGAACTTAGGCGATTTCAACAATTTCCCTGTCATTGACGAGCACCGGGAACGTCAAATAGAAGAAATGGCCATTTTTTTCGTCATATTCGTGTATTTATAAAAAAATTAAATGCCTAATTTAAAAAGCAGGCACGACAACTCTCTTTGAAATCTTATCAGCTTTTTTCTGATTTTTTTTTTTTGTCAAATACGGTCAATATTTGTGGTCTGTACATTTATTTTGAACCAAAAAAGTCATTTTTTTCTCCCACTGTGCGGCGTGACGGTCTATTTTAGTATTTTTTTGACGGTTTACTTTAACTCCTAATTGGTCGGCGCGCCGATACTCCCGCGCCGCCGCGCCGAATTCGAATCAGCGGCGGCGCGGTTTTGAAGCAAGTTGGCTGGTGGCGGCGGCGCAACCGTCTACTTTTATATATAATTATATTTGTTATCGAGCTTGCAGTGAAACGCCTTTAAGTTTGGTTTCCTCGTAAAAATATATGTTAATTTATCGTACAGTAATGCTGGTTGTCTGGCAAGGAACCCGCCGTTGCCTGTGCTGCAGCGGGCAGCGCATCAACCAGAGCTATTATTTGCGTTATCAACAGTACCACCGTGGGCGAATCACCGAGAAGCTTGAGAGGTATCAGCTTCTAGGAAATCGGTGAGTTCATTTAATTTTTATTAAGTTATTATAATAATCACGACGACCTTTAACAAGTTTTCCTGCCCCTACATGCCAAGAGAAACTACAAAAACATTGTTAGAGTGGTGTGAATAATTTATAGCCATTTTGCTGCAATATGCCGTATTTTTTGTACTTTGAGATAAGATTTACTTGCTAGAACTTGAAATTTCAATTATTTTTAACTCATGGATGTTCAGTAGGGTAATCCAAAAATGCATTGGAAACTTTTTTCGAATCATGCATATGACCCCTAAATTTGTTCGAATTCAAAAAAAAAAAATGCGTTCTTAAAAAATTATATTTAGTGGTTCCGTATGTCCCAAAACGCGTATTTGCCGTAAGAAAAAAAAACTCTTTTGTACATTTTATCCAAAATCATAAGTATTAAGTGAATCGAGTTGAAACTCAACATTTCTCTTTACAATTAGCTTTGGGATACAAAAGAATAATTACTTTTTAAATATCACCCCCATAAGTCTTTTTTATAGCTTCTTTAAAAAATCCATAAGTGAAAAATTGGATTTTGCGAGTTTTTGGCGCTAATTATGATTTGTTTGCGGTTTTTTAAATACAAATTGTTTCTACTCCATACACCATTATGTTACATACAGTATTACTATCTATTGATAATCAGATTTTTATATGAATGGTTTAACAATTTATTATTGTTTTTATTAATTTTCATTTATAATAAAGTTTGAAAGTCGCGATTTTTTAAAACTTTTCAGTTAGAGCGAGGGAATAATCAATTAAATTAAACAGAAATAATGGTTCAAACCATTTATTATTATTTATAATAATATTCGCTTAGAATAATGC
This sequence comes from Andricus quercusramuli, assembly GCA_932178445.1. NCBI lineage: Eukaryota > Metazoa > Arthropoda > Insecta > Hymenoptera > Cynipidae > Andricus > Andricus quercusramuli. Next base: position 19,156 of record CAKNXH010065933.1, on the reverse strand, counting down.
TAGAAAGTTGCAATTTTTTCAAAAAATTTCCACTGTTTCTCAAAATTTTAATTAGAGTGAGGTAATCATTAATTCAAGCTAACAAAAGTAATTGTTTAAAGTATTTATTCATATTTTTAATAATATTCTCTTTGAATAATATTAGAAATGTGTGTGTTTTTCCGTAATATTCAACGTTATGTATACTTTTTAGTTAGAGCGACGTAATATTTAATACAATTTAACAAACTCAATTGTTTAAACAAATTAGTAATGTTTATAACTATCTTCTCCTATAGTAATGCTAGATAGTTCCGGGTTTTTCTGAAATTTTCTACGGTAATAATGAAATTCAACAAACATAATTGTTTGGAAAATTGATTATTGTTTATAACTATTTCCTCTTAGATAATTGCTAGAAAGTTGCGGTTTTTTCTGAAATCTTTAACTTTGTTTTGGCTTTTTAGTTATGAACAAATAATAAATAAACATCGGAGAGAATCATTTTTTAAATAATCTTTTTCTTTTTCGTGAATATATTTTTCTGAAATAAAAAGGATATTTGAATTATTCTTCAAATTTTCTATATGGATATCAAGTGTAAACTTTCCTTGTAGTAATTACTGAGAGTATCTTTGCTTAAATTAATATTAATGTGTATTATTTGTTCCCAACCAAAAAATCAAAGAAAAGCTGAAAATTTCACAAAACCCGCAACTTTCTAGCATTAATGTAAGAGAAGATGGTTATAAAGAGTAACAAATTGTTTAAATAATTATGTTTGTTAACTTCCATTAATTATTATCTCTCTATCTAAAAAGTGGACAAAAGATAAAAATTTCAGAAAAAAGCCACAACTGTCTAGCATTACGATAGGAGAAGATAGCAATGAACAATAATAATTTGTTTGAACGATTATGTTTGTTAAATTGCATTAATTATCACCTCGCTGTAAGTGAAAAGTGGGCAAAAAGTTGAATATTTCAGAAAAAACCGCAATTTTCTAGCATTACTCAAAGATAATATAATTAAAAATAATAACAAGTTGTTTAAATAATTATGTTAGTTGGATTAATTTTATTTCCTAACTCTAATTAAAAAGTGGACAAAAAGGTGAAAATTTCAGAGAAAAATCACAACTTCATAGCTTTACTCAAAGAGATTATTATTAGAATAATAATAAATTGTTCAAACAATTAGGTTTGTGAACTTGAAATAACTACTACCTCACTTAAATTGAAAAGTGACCAAAAAGTAGAAAATCCCATTAAAAAATGCAACTTTCTAACATTAATCTAGAATAATGTTTAAATAATGATACTTTGTTTAAACAATTATTTTTCTTAAATTTAATTGATTATTGCTTCGCTCTAACAATAAATTTGAAAGCAAGTTAAAAAAAAATCTGCGAACTTCTAACTCTATTCTATGATCATATTGCTAAAAACAATAATAATTTTTTTTTTTAATTTATGTAAACAGCCAGTTATCAGAAAGTAGTTTTTCATGTATCAAACACAGTTTGCATTAAAAAAACCCTATAAAACAGACTTATGGGGGGTGTTATTCAAAAAGTAATTTTTTATTAGTATTATATATGGCTAATTGTGAAGATAAATGTTGAGTTTAACTCGATTCCCCTAATATTGACGATTCTGAATAAAATTTATAAAAGCGTATTTTTTTTCATGGATTATACGTGTTAAACTTTAAATGTAATATTTTTAAGCGCATTTAAATTTTTGTGGATTCGAACAAATTTGGAGGCGATATGCATGAAAATTCGAAAAAATTGGACCACCTTAATTTTCAACCCATTTTTAACTCGAAATAATTTTGTAAGCTTGCAGCAATTTTTTAAGCTAAAAAAATTAAAAACGCAATCATAGAGCGGCATCCTCTAGACCCGAGGAAGAAAGATATACAGTTAAAAAGTTTTTGAAATTTCCAGAATATTTAGGATAAAAATGTAACGAATTTTGACAAATGTATGTTAGGCTGATTCTGAAAATTACGATACATGTTTCGTAAAAATCTGAAATAGTTTGCGCAGTTGATTCACGCGCAAGTTAAAGAAGTAATGGCCGACGATGCATGAGACCCGCAACCTTGTACGTAAAAAAAGTTGCATTTCTCTTAGAAATGTTTGGTTTAAATTTTGAAAATTGATTTGATGTAAAGGCATCATGAAACCAAAAAAGTTTCCTTGACAATGAATGTGGAAAATTAAACTTCTGAATGTGTGCGAAATTGCAATCTGAATTGTTGCACTATTCAGACGTTTTTTAAATTTATTTATGGCGACTACATTTTAACACTAATGATTTCTCAAATTATAGAAATAAAAATTTCCTAGCAAATGACTGAACTATTCTGCTGTTATCGATAGACAGCTTATATAATTTTTCCCTGTGTAAGAGAGCAGGGGATAATGTGGCGCACGTAACATATATCAATCGATATCAGGAAAAATATGTAACGCGTAGATCAATATCTTAGGTTTGATTTATTTATAGCAAGAATTGAATCTATGTACTTAAATTAAAACGCTCAATTATTGAGTCTTCCTAACAAGTGCCCGTGCTTCAAGTTACTCTACTCTGTGGGTAATGCGGCGCGTTCTTATTTTTATTCATTATTTCAACTTGAAAATAATTTTCTTACTATCGAATACATTACTTTAGAAAAATATAGGTTATGTTTCGCGTATATAATGGGAAACGGAGTGAAGACAAAAGTTGGGGCGCTTCTGAACATAGATACCTGTTACCGACATGTTACCGATCCTTCTAGAAGAGTCAGCGTTGATGTCGTCATACGTATTAATATTTTTCAAGAAGGCCACCCGGCGGATGACAGGCTATTTTCTATTTTATCATTTTACGTTTGATAGGAGAACTCGGGGGAGTCGCTAAACCGCCGGACGCCCTTCTTAGAAAAATGTCGCTCGAAATTTTAATACAAGTGACAAACAGCATATCTTTGCTGCCACTAAAAAATAATACTAATGCCAAGAAGCTTAGTTTTTGTTTCAATCGTAAAAAATATTATTATTAAGAAAAAATTCCGTTGTTCAAAATAAGTGTGATATGAAAAAATTTGCATGAAAAAATTCTCTATCTCTAAAAGATATGCTAACTTACTTCCGACCAGTTTGGATAACACTTATAGTTTCTGTTTTAACCGTGATAACGCTTTTAAAAAATCAAAAATTGCATTCTCCAGAAAAACTGTGCGAGGTAAAAAAAAATGCTAAGAAGAAAAGTTATTCATCTCAAAAAGATCTATAAATTTACTTTACACAATTGTTTGATAAGAGGTATAGTTTTTATTTTATTCTTGTTAACAAATTGTTACTCTAAAAGTCCTAAAATAAGATCGCCCTTTTTAACAGGAAAATTTTATGATGAATAAATTGTTAATTATTACACACACACGTACATATAATAAAATATTATAATAAATGAAAAGTCTTATTTTATAAAAAATTAATAATGAGTAAAAAACTAAAATACCCATGAAGTTAACACGTATTTCCTAAAAGAAAAAAAGACGTTTTTGTAAATTTTATTCCGAATTATAAATATTAGCGGAATCCAGTTGAAACTCAAAATTTCTTTTCAAAATTAGCCATCAAATGGAAATAAAAATATTACTTTTTGAATATCATGCCCATAAGACTGTTTTACAGGGTCCCAAAAAACCCCATAAGTGAAAAAATGGATTTTCCGAGTTTTTGGCGCTAATTATGATTTTTGTGCAGTTTTTTAAATTCGAATTGTTTCTAATACATAAAATACTACTTCATACTTTACACTTTTATACTTTATACTTTATCCAATTTCCAATTAGAGTGAGTTCATTAATTTTAACAAACATAATTGTTTGAACAATTTATGATCATTGTTAAAAAATAATGGTTCATACAATTTGTTATTGTTAATAATATTCTCTTTGCTTAATGGTATAAAGTTGTGGTTTTTCTGAAATTTTGTACTTTGTGTCCACTTTTCACTTAGTCAGGTGTAATGCAAGTTAACAAAAATAGTTTTTTAAACAATTCATTATTGTTTATGAATATCTTCTCGTAGATAAGTGCTGGAGGGGGGGGGGCCCCGCTCTGATAACATATATTTGCAAATCCAAAATTTTCTTTTACGCTTTGAAATAAACTTCTTGTTGTAATTCAATACAAAACTGTTACAAGTCATTTACATACCTAATCCTTCCATCTACTCCTAATTATTCTATTTTATATTTTCGTCTCTTGTGCAAAATAGCTTTGTTGTTTAATTTTTTTTTTAAACATTGGGAAAACCCCCAATTAAAAACGATTCTTGTTGAGTTTCACTCATTATTTGTTCATAACTAAAAAGCCAAAGCAAAACTAAACATTTCAGACAAAAGCAACTTTCTAGCATTACTCTAAGAGAAGATAGTTACGAACAATAATCAATTGTTGCTCAAATAAGTATGTTTACTAACTTGCATTAATCATTACCTCACTAAGTGAAAAGTGGACAAAAACTTCAAGAGTTCGGAAAAAACTTCAACTTTTTAGGATTATCTAAGAGAAGATAGTTATAAAAAATTATCAATGCTGTAAATAGCCATGTTTGTTTACTTGCATTGTTTATTACTTTACGAAGTAAAAAGTGGGTAAAAAGTTCAAGATTTCAGAAGAAACCGCAACTATCTAGCATTACCAAAGAAGAATATAGTTATAAACTAGAATAATTTGTTTTAATAATTTGTTTCGCTAAATCGAATTAATTATTAACTCACCCTTAGTGAAAAGCAGACAAATAATATTGTACATTTCAGAGGAAACCGCAACTTTCCAACATCATTCAAATTGAATATTATTAAAAATAATAATAAATTGTTTGAACAATTGATTTTGTCAACCTTAAATATTTATTTAAATACTTTCATTATAAATTGGACAAAAAATGGAATTAAAAAAAAAACATCAATTTTCTAGCATTATTCTAAGATAATATTATTAACAATAATAATAAATTGTTAAAACAGTTTTTTTCGTTACGATTAATTAAGTATTACCTCACTCTATTTAAAAATTGGACAATTTACATTTAAAAAACTACAAAAAAATCATAATTAGCGCCAAAAACTCGCAAAACTCATTTTTTCACTTATGGGGTTTTTTGGGACCCTATAAAATAGACTTATGGGGGTCATATTTAAAAAGTAATATTTTATTCGTATTCTGTGGCTAATTATGAAGAGAGATGTTGTGTTTTAACTCGATTCAGCTGATATTGACGATTCTGAATAAAATCTACAAGAACGTCTTTTTTTCTTATGGCAAATATGTGTTAAACTTCATGGGGCTTGCGCCACCCTAGTGTGTATTTTGTATGCGTACACTCAGAAAACGATTTGGTTGAATCCACAAAAATTTGTTTGGTTCAACCATAGAATATGGTTATTATATGGACAACTGAATATTTGGTTGACCCAACCAATTTTTTGGGTTGCGCTACTGAAATATTTTCATGAATCAATTAAAGTTTGATTCAACTAAATTTTTATCTATATCCAAGAGAACTGTTGTTTTTTTGGTTCAAGACAATTGTTTTTCTGAGTGTGTACAATAAATTCTTGTGATTATATAATTTATTAGAGAATTTTATTAATACATATAAAAAACCGAGCGCGAGTGTTGTATGAGAATGTGTTTCATATATAAGGCTGACAGAGCCGTTAGTAAATTAAATTTATTTTTGACCTGAAATCAAAACAAATTTAATGATTTCTTTAAAATTAGAGGTTTCAATTTTTCATGTTAGATTCCATTTTTTTTAAGAACTAATAAGTACCTTCTTTTGTAAATACTGTAACCTCGAATGTTTTTTTAACTTTGATAAGTATTTTTGGTCTGGTTTATAAAATTGTGAAGTTTTAATTTTAGAAATAGATTTCCTGTTAATCCCGGAGCTACCCATCGATACCGGCTACATTATTCATAAAAAGGCTTAAATGAGACCGGTACTACCCGACTTTCCCTAATATAGAAAAAATTATAGGCGCGAATGATTAACTCATTGTTTTTAGTTTACCTGTACTGCTAAAAATTCTGCCAGAATTTCAAAAAACATGTAGCGCAAGTTATGTGCAGATGCTTTTTTGTTGTTGTAAAAATATGAAATCTTTCGTAATTTTCCGTAGCAGTAACATAAACCCTTTAGTGGATGAAAAACATTTTTTTCGGTTGATAAATTTTAATATACGCATTACAATTTATCAACCGAATAAAGACGAATTTATCTGTAAGTATGTACGTATTAAAAATAATGTCTTTTACAGTGTTCAGCAGTTTATATTTATGGTACTGTACCAAAAAATCAGGTTATTTTTGCGCGATTCGCGACCTTTTTGACACGTGCACGTAATGCACGTGATACCGCGCATACTATTTCACATTTTTACGAAACATATCTTCATTTAGAATCAGTTGCATACACTGTTAAAAATTTTCAATGCGACTTTGAGAGAATTCGTATATCGGACACTTGATTTTTTTGATTTATAGTACAAATTAATCAATCCACAGAGTAGAAAAAAAAACGTTTTTAGATTCGTACTGAGTTTTTGAAGCTTTTCAAATTGTGTATATTTTTCCCAACTTCAATGCCGACAATACTTAATTCCCTATAATATTTTTCCATCACAATACCAGAGATATTTTTTATCTGAAGTTGGATAAAAACTTTGCAAGCAATTGAAAACTACAATTATCCTACGTTGGATAATTTTTATCCGCATCCCGATAAAAATTATCCAATGTCGGATAATTGTAGTTGTCAATTGTTTATAACGTTTTAATCCAACTGCAGATAAAAAAATTCCTGGAATTTATTGTGATATGGTTTAGCCATCGTTGTTCTGATGAAGAGGTGGGACGTCATAAACATATATAGAGGTATTCAGTTATATTTGTTTCAACAAAACGAAGCATTACTTAGGTAAATGAGGGTTATCGATCTTGTTTTGTGATACCCTTTCTTGCATGAATGTATCATTTATACCTCTAGCAAATTTATGCTTCTGTGGAGTACGGATGCAGAAATTCTCCGTTGGTGATGACCCCAGCCAATTGATTGGATCTTTTATAATTGCGGAAAGTTTCGCAGAAGTCTATGATATATAATCAAACCCATGCGCATATCCCAACAAATCTTTAGACATTTTCTCATTGCTTTTGAAAAGAATTCGTGACTTTTTATGCCTTAATAGTGATTTCTCCTGCTATCAGTAACATTCTTTCCATGAATGACGTGCTCGCACTTATAAAACAACGGGAAAAAGATTAGATTAACAAAATATTTTTCACGGGTACAAGAGTGGAACATGTGCCAATCTCTGAACGTGTAACAATTGACAGAATGTTATATCAAGTCTAAAGATTGAATTCGAATTCTCGGATAATTTTACTAAAATATTTATGAAATTATCTGTATGATTATCTATTGAAAGGTTTCTTCACAAATAAATAAAAACTTTCGAAAAGAATTCACATGTGATGAGTAATAAATTACATGTGTGTCTTTTTTGTCAGATCATCAGAAATATTTAACCGACTTGCATAAACTGTGAGGGAAATTGATAAGAGAAAATTGGTTATCTCATCACAACTTCTGTAGAATCAATGACATTTTTTGAAAGTCACTAATAGGTTGTTTAAAGTAACCTTTTTGTTAGGACAAAAGAAAAGTTATTGCTTCTATCCCAGTGGTTACAAATGCTAAAACATAAAAGATGTTTTTACTCAATGTTTTTGGGATACTGGACATTTTTAGAATGTCATTAGGCCTGACAGGGCGTTTTTTACGGTTCTAATGACGTCATTTGACATTCATATTTAAAAAACGTTTTTAGGGCGTTCTAATTATGTTTAAATTTCTTCAGATGTTTACGGGGATGAAAACAAATCGTTTTATTGTCCAAGCCAAACATTTTTCTCATGAGATAGATTATTATAGACGTATGTATGATAGATAAAATCTATTCAAAATTAGATTTTATGTTTTTTGATCATGAATGAAACTAAGTGTACACTCACAAAGAAATACTACATTCTCAGTAAATATACTATTGAATCAATGAACTTCGTTTGAAAGCAGATATTTTATTGATTTAAATTTATGTGCTTTAGAATTTATAGCATCACTGTTCGTTTCAATAGTGATGCTATAAATTCTGTAGTATATACATTTAAATCAATAAAATATCTGCTTTTAAACGAGATTTAATGATTCAATAGTATATTTTATTGAGAATGTGGAATTCTTTTCTCAGTGTACAGAAATTTAATTCATACGTGATAATCTTCAGTGCAATTACGGCGAATCGAGATCAATCATAAAGCTGCTGTATCTCGTTTCGATCCATCAGTGAGTGACCAACCGCCGCGCTGGAGTATTCAGTTTGGTCATAATTGCCCGGAATCACTTTTTTTCATTTTTCACCCAAGTTTATAGTTCTTTATAATCTCATATCTATTATAAATTAATATTTATCGTGCTCTTAAGTGATTGTATGCCCATTTATGTTCACGTGTGTGCGAAATGAGTGGATATTTGTTTAAAAATTAATGGTCAATTTCACCAGTGTGCTAGTGTCGGAAAAATGATTTTTTTTCTCTGTTACGAGAATTCACGAGAGAGATTCTGAGCACTGGGTATGTAGAAATATTTTTCTCGAAAGTATACATTGTTTCTTATTTTTTAAGTTGTTCTAAGTTCTAGCCTTTTGGATACATAAATTGATTTTCCCGTGCAAAATTTTTAATTATAGGATTCAGAAAAACATAAGTATCCGTCTATGAAAAAGACTGTTTCAAAGAATATTTCGTTCATAGAAATTTTCTCTGATTCCAATGAACTGGATAAAAAATAAGCTTGGTAGATTTAAAAAATTGTATTTGATTAACTGGTATTAATTGTAAATTTAGATGAATGAAAATTAAATTTGAATTTTAAAAAATTATTGAATCGTACTCAATCCGCTATGAATTGTTATAAATTGCTATCAATTACTATTCTGCAATTCAGGACGCTAATTTATGTAATTTATGTAACAATTGATTCTAATTAATAGCAGTTGAACGTAGCGTATTTATAATGAATCACATTTTACCAACATTTTGAGTTACCGATACGTGACTTGAGTGTTCTAGTTTTCTTCGGTTAATGTCCAAAATAATTGATAATGTTTTCGATTTTTCCTGCAACTTAGATTATTAAGATAAAAAAGGAAGTTTCTACGCGTACCGAAAAAAAATCCAGCCATACGTACCTAAATTTCGGCACAAATAGCCCCTTTTCCAGCTTCCCTTTTTTGTACCGAAAAAGTCCAGCTATTTGTACCGAAATTTCGGTACACGTAGCCACGGCCTAAACAGGGGAAAAGGCATACAGTATCTTGATATATTAATTGACAATATTTTGCGCTGTACACGCAAAATAGTTTAAGTTTTACCTTTTCAGTGAAGAAATCTGTTTCGAAAAAAAAATCAAAATTGGATATGATTTACAGGTCCCCTATTTGAGTTTTATCTTTACTTACTGATTTGTTGTTGTTTTTTTTCTGACTATTTTTAAAATACATGTCTTTAATTTTTCTGCATATAAAATTATCCCCTTTCATATTATCTTCAATGTAAATAATTTAGCGAAATTGTTTAAATTAAATTAAAAGGACAAAACTCAAGTAGGGGACCTCTAAATCATATCCGATTTTGATTTTTTTTAAAAATATATTGACGCTTTTTTTAGATGTTGTCGAAGCATTCACATTTTATTGACCGAGATAAGTTCATTCATATTTTTATTTATTCAAATGTTGTTAATTTTCAAAATATTTGAACACTAAAAAATTTTACTGAAAAATACATTTTGTTCCGTATTATTTTCCTATGATTTTTTTGGGAAAGTTACACTTTTCTTGTAAATGTACACTGATTTCTGAAAGAATTTCCCCATGACTGATATGAAATTGATAATCAACGTCTAATTTCCGTAACGTAAATTTCTCACAAAGAAAAGTCGTAGGCCAGGGAAAACCCGGAAATTAGGGGAATGTCAGGAAATTATTATTGATTCAAAACAACATTCAATGATAATAACTTTTAAAATTTTTAATTGTAATTACAAATTGTTTTATTCCGTTTATAAAAGATTTTATGTTAACAAATTTACAAGATTAGGATTCTGGTTTTTGAATATTAATGGTCAAGGAAAACTAACAATTGACTAGGTAAAAATTAGAGAATTTTGTAAATGAAATCTTGCATCAACCACGATATAATATTCTTGTTAGTAATTTATGTGTTCTGTATTTGTATTTTTATTTCCTTTTTTTGCCATTCTAGTTAAAAAAAAGTATTGTTTGATTGAAAATTCAACATTATTGTTTAAAGGTGCTCCTTTCTTAATAAAAATTAAACTATATTTTGGTAGAAAATTAACTTTTTGTTGAAAATTAATATTTTGGTGTTGAAAATTTAACTGACATCTTTCTTGGTTGAAAATTCGTCTTTTTGGTATACAAATTAATCTGTTTTAAGTTTGGTTGAAAATTGAAATCTTTTTTGGGTGAAAATTGAATTACTTGGTTGAAGGTTGAACCATTTAGTTAACATTTTTTTTCGGTTGACAGTTTGTCTTTTTTTTGTTGTTAAAAAACGAATCGTCTTGGTTTGAAGTTTCCTTTTTTTGTGTTAAAAATGCAACTGTTTCATTGAAAATTAACTGTTTTGTTAAAATTCTTATTTTCGGGTGGAAAATTCCTTTTTTTTACAGAAAATTCCTCTTTCGGCTTGGAGGTTTGACAATTTGGATGAACCTTTTTTCTTTTTTAACTAAAAAGTCTTTATTATTTTAGTTTGAAAATGTAGTAGTTTGAAATCCTGCGCTAAGTCTGTCACGATGAATTTTTTATTAATTATCATTCTAAGAAGCGCCAAACTAGTTTAAATGAACTCCGGTGTGAAAACTAAGTCAACATAAATACCTTCATTGTTCCATACCACCCCCAAGGGCTTCAACCCACCCTTACGCAAAATATTAAGTCTCATTCATCCTAATCAAGTGTGCCCATTGATATCGGCCTTAGAATGTTTCTTTGGACACCCCAAACAACGTATCAAAAAATAAAAAAAATAAACTGTAGACGAGGAAAACTTTTAGGGGTAAAAAAACGAAAACACCCCTAACGAAAAAATTCGTGAAAATCGCCCCAATTACTTGTGCCAATTGAGACAGGTCATGAAATGTTTCTTTGGACACCCCAAACAACATACATAAAAAATGGTAGATGAGGAAAACTTTTGGCGCCAAAAAAACACCTTTGACGAAAAAAATTTGTGAAAATTGCGCTATTCAGGTGTGCCTATCGAGACCGGTCTTAAAATGTGTCTTTGGACACTTTAAACAACATATCAAAAAATAAAAAAAATGGTAGATGAGGAAAAATTTTGAGGGAAAAAAAACGAAAACACCCCTAACGAAAAAATTCGTGAAAATCGCCCTAATTAGTTGTGCTCATCGAGACAGTTCTTAAAATGTTATCATCACATTAGTCGAAAATTTATCTCTTTGGTTGAAAATGTATCTTTTTTAGTTGAAAATTCAACTATTTGTTTGAAAATTGATGCATTTTGTTGAAAATTCATCTTGTTAAGTATAGAGTTAATCATCTTGATTGAAAATTCGTCTTTTTGGTTTTAAATTGATCTCTTTTGGTAGAAATTATATATTTTTGTTTGAAATACCAATCTATTACATTTTTTGTTGAAAATTCAACTTTTCGGGTTGGAAATTCCATTTTCTTCTGAAAAATTTGTCTTTTTGATTTGAAAGTTCAACTATTTGATTGCAAATACTACTGTTCGGTTCAAAATTCAAATATTTTGTTGGAAATGCAACTATTTTTGGGTAAAGTTTAATCGCGTTGTTTGAAAATTCAACTATTTGATCGAAAATTCAACTGTTTTGTTGAAAATTTATCCTTTTGAACTGAAAACTCACCTTATGTGGAAGAGAAGTCTATCTTTTTTGGTTGAAATAAATAAATTGAAATTTTTTTACCAGAAATTGTTTTATTCCGTGTGTAAAAAATGCTATCTTAAAAGCCTCAGAAGATTAAGATTCTTGTCTTTAAATATTAATATTCAGGGAAAATGAAAAATTGATCAGGAAAAAAATCAGGAAAAGTCAGAGAATTTTGAAAATAAAGTTTTTCGGTCACCCTCATATTGAAAAACCCTTGTATAGTAAAGAAGAGTTTTGCGGAATTCTTCATTCGAGCTATCTCTTAATGGGAATTTTGTTTGAGTGATTGTTTAATCTGCAGCGTTGTTGCATAATAAAAATTTACTAGACATATCCTTGAGTGAAACTTTTAACTATACTCGTTACAATTTCCTGTATGGGACAAGTAAATTGATCTCATTTGATTGGCTTGCCTGGACTTTAAACACGAAGAGAGGTGTAGATACAGATTTACTAGCTCCCGGTGATCGGACCCCCTAAGTTTAATAGGGTCCTATCGTGTGCAGGAATTGCACAACAATAATCAAAAAGTGGTTTTTATGAACACCTGTCGCATTGTAAGAAACTTCCTAAACCATAATGAATTAACAGGGTGGCCACTGACCGGAGAAACAGAGAATTAAGCAGGAATTTTTAGCACTTGGAAAAAGCCGGGAATTTTTTTGAAAACGGGAAATTTTTCAGATTTGTTTTTACTTTTGCAATAAAAATCTTCTTGTTCTTCGAAAAAAGTGTGTTTCGAATTGTGCTCAATGTAACCAACATCTCCGTTGAAAAACAAAGATCATTTTATATTTAAGATTTTAAAATTAATGTTTTGTTCAAAAATGAATGTTCCTTTTATACCACATATATATGGTATAAATATTCTGTTTTAAATTCTTAAATATATTTAAGAATTTAAAACAGAAGTTGATGGACCGTTCAAATTCTTAAGAATTCACTTGAGAATGAAAACTTCCATTTTTTAGATACTTAACATAGCCATTACATAGTAACCTAAATTTATATAATTAATTACAAATAATTGGCATGAGAAAGTCATAATTTTGGGATACTCTAAATGTTTCGGAAATAAATTCAAACCCCGCTTTTCCAGAAAAACTGATTTAAAGCTGGAAAGTGCCATAAGCTCAGGTGTTATATATTTTATCTTGAAATATAAAATCTGCCCACTTCCGGTCATTTCGGGGACATAAAAGTATTATGTTGCCAAGTAGAGCATAGATGATTCATAGATTCATGTATGATTTCGTATCGAAAATTGAAAATCAATATTTTAGGTCCGGGACCACAAAAACGCGAATATCTCGTAAACTACGAGCTATAAAACGGGCCCTTTTACTGCGGAACGTCACAATTTATATTCTTAAATAACATCAGTTGCTTCCTTGCGCAGAATTTTCACTATTGTTTATTAAATTACAGATTTTACACTCCTTCCTCTAATCCCATCTTTTCCCGTTTTTTAAAGAATTCCTCTTTTTGCCCCTGTTTTCAAGAAATTTCCCCTTTTTCTTGGTTTTCACTTGAATGAGAACTAAATTAATATAACCCAACAAGAAAATCCAACTATTTTTGGTGGAAAATTAATTCTTTTAAATTGAAAAGTCAACTATTATATTTTTGGTTCAGAATTCATCTCTTTTGGTCGAAAATTCAAATCGTTCGTTTAAAATTCATCGTCATAGGGTTTCGTAACGCCGGGCAGAAACTCATAATTTCAGCCGGGTGTCCGTTTTCCCACTCGTCCGTCAGTCATATTCTTTTCCCAAGCGGGGAAATGAGGGAACGGGAAGTAGGGTAATCAGGGTGAAAGGAACGGAAAGGAAGTGGGGGAAGAGAAGGGAAATGTAGGGATGTAAAGTAGGGGAAACGAGGGAAAGATTGGGGAAGTAGGGGAACTGAGAGGAATTTATGGTGGGCAAGTAGGGGAACTGAGGGAAAAAGTAGAGGGAATAGCATGATCCAATTCACACCAGGTCTCGCCACTCGCAAGTAAAAAAAATTGCAGCCAATCAGCAACGATACCAGCTACACTGACTTATTGAATAAATGTACAGCTGGCGGCTGTGATAAATGGTAACCAAGATGGCCGTGGAGCTGGTATGCGCCAGTTTGAAGAAAATAGAACGTTTTCTGGCTAGATCATGAGTGGGTTGGATCATGGGGATAGGGTGAACGGAGCGGAGGGAATGTGGAGGAAGTTGAACAAATTAGGGAGGGGAAGTAGTGCAGTGGCGTTAGGGGAAGTGAGGGGAAATGAGGGTAGTGGGCGTGAGGGGGAATGAGGGTGGTGGAAGTGTGGGAAGAGTAGGGAAATGTTGATAGGAGAAGTAGGGGAAATGAGGGAAATGAGATAGAGGTAGGGGAACTGAGGGGAAATGAGGATGGGGTATTAGGGGACGTGAGGGTGGGAGTAGGGGAATCAATGTGAAAGGAGCGGAGGGGTGTGGGGAAGTGAAGGGAAATTAGGGAAGGATAGGTGCGAGGAAGTGAGGATGTGGGGTGTGGGGGAAGAAAGGGAAAATGAGGGGAGTGGAAGCGGGGGAAGCGAAGGTAAATGTGGGAGGTAAAGTAAGGAAAATGAGGGAGATGACATGAGGGGACATTGAGGAACTGAGAGGAAATGATGGTGGGTAGTAGGGGAATGGAGCGGAGGGGAAGTGGAGAAAATGAAAGTAGTGGGGGTTGGGGAAAAGAGGGAAAATTTCAGGAAGGGAAGTAGAGGAATTAAGGGAGAGGTAAGGGAACTGAGGTGAAATGAGGGTGGGGTAGTAGGAGACGTGAGAGAACAGGAAGTAGGGGACGTGAGAGCACGGGAAGTAGGGGAATTAGTGTGTAAGGAGCGAAGGGGAAGTGGGGAAAGTGAAGGGAAATTAGGGGTGGGAAAGTGAGAGAAAATTAGCATAGTGGGAGTGGGGGAAGCGATGGGAAATATCGTGGAAGTAGGGAAGATGAGGGAGAGGTAAGGGAAATAAGGCTGAGAAAGTTGGTTAGTGAGGGGAAGTGAGGGAAACCGAGGGGAGTAAAAGTAGGGCAAATGAAGAGAGGAGAAGTAGAGGAAATGAGGGAAGGGGAAAAAAGAAGGGAGAAAAGAAGAGAGGGATAAAAAAGAAGGGGATAGAAAAGAAGGCAGGGTTAATAGGTTAGTGAGGGTGGGTAGAGGAGGAAAAGCGATGACTGGGGAAGGAAAGCAGGGGAAAAGCCATGGAAGCTGGGGATGTGAGGAGCGGGTGAAGTAGATGAAGATGAAGTTGTGGAAGGGTGGAGAAGAGAAGGGTGAAGTGAGGGTGGAAGTACTTTTACTAATTTTTTATGTGGAAAATTGGTCCTTTTGGATTGAAAATTTATCTTCTGATATAAAAGTCTTGTTTTTAAATTGAAAGTGCTCTCTTTCACTGAAAAGCCTACAATTATATTTTTGGTTCAGAATTCAGTATTTTTGGTTAAAAATTCTACTACTTGGTTAAAAATTTATTTATTTTGTTGCAAATTTAACTATTTTATTAAAAAAGTCATATTTTTGGTTGAAAATTAATCTTTTTGGTTTAAAGTTAATTCTTTTTATTTGAAGAGTCTACTATTTGGTCAAACATTATTCCTTTAAAAATTCAACTGTTTGGTTGAACACACGTCTTTCTCGTTAGAAAGTCCGTCCCTTTGTATTGAAAATTCATCTTTTGGTATAAAAGTCATCTTTTTTTGTTGAAAGTTAAATCTTTTGAATTGAAAAGTGTTTTATCATATTTTTATTCTAGAATTTAATCTATTTTGATTAAAAATCCATCCATTTGGTGGAAAATTTTATAAAGTAACAAATTATGAAATTCAACTATTTTCGTAAAAAGTTATCTTTTTTGGTCGAAATATATACTGTTTTTTTAAACTTTCATTTTTTTAAAGAAAATTCATGCGTAATTCAACCTTTTTGGATTGAAATTTCATCATTCGTGACTGCAAATTCATCTTTCTTGGTTGAAGATTCAACTCCTGAAAGATTCGTTGTTTTGGTAAATGCAACTGTTTGGTTGATAATTATTATATATATATATTTTTAATTCAACTATTTCTTTTAAAATTTATCTTTCTTGTTTAAAAATGAACTTTTTTGATAAAAATTTTGCTTTCCGAGTTCAAAATTCGAAAGTTTTTCTGAAAAAAAATCGATTTTGCAGCTAGAAAACTCAATTTTTTTGTTAAACGTTCGTCCTTTTGAGTAGAAAATTCCACTATTTTGTTGAAAATGCAGTATATTTTGACTTGAAATCTTAGGAATATGGTAGCTACATTAATGTTATTTAAACGAATTTATCCCCCTGTTGTTTGCCTGTTTTATTAAAAAATTACCATATTTGTCCTGTTTTGAGGGCATTTTGGGCTGTGAAGCCCGAAATCACTTTCATCAAAATTCACAATATATGAAATTTCAGTCAGTTTTCAATGACTTATGTCACTGAAATTTCATAAATTTGACTCTGAAAATTAATTTGAGACCATATTCATTAATTTTCAGTGACACGAAAATTGATTTTGAAGCAAAAGTTTTGAAATTTCATAACATTGACCCTGAAACCTGTTTCAATTGCTTGTACATAAAATATTATTGGTGGCTGAATAAATTTCATTGTCGTTTATGTGAATTTAATAAACATGCATTGAAAATGAAGTAACATTTTTAATTAAATTTAATAAACCTAAATGAAAATATGAATAAAATTTAAAAGTAATTCATGAAATTAAATTTAGAAGTTTTGTATGTGATATACATTGAATATCCATAGGATAATCATGAACATTTTACAAAACATTCAATGCACCACCTCTTAAAATACTTTCAAAACTTACATTGAAATTTCAATAAGGCTATTTAAATTTCAGTGTTGCATGAAATTTTAATGAGTTTTTCACTACCCGTAGCCTGGATTTTTTTTTTAAATTTGAGCGGCCACTCTGATGAGGTGACTGAAACCTTATGATCCAAAGCTAAATTTTATATTAATGCAATATCTTCGCAAAAAATTTATCTGAAAAAACATCGGAAAAGAACAACAACAAAAATTGTTATTAAGTTGCCAATGATGAGCAATATTAATTCATTAATAGCGTTCAAGTATTTCAAATCATGGAAAGTCTCAATTGACATTGTGTCTCGATTAAAAAATTTTCCAATGTCAAAGTTCATGAAGCATGTTTACCAATAGTTTAATAAATAATGAATACGGTACCTGCGTAATGTATTGTGTATAGCCTGTAGCTCTTTTAGCTGTGTTGAACATCTATGTTTCTCGCTTCTGATTGGCTTATTCAGGAGGCTCGCACAATCAACATTGAGTCCGATTGGTCGTTGTTCTCTGACGTCAAGTTGTGTGATGAAGATTTTTGCGCAATTTATTATGACTAATTATTTTGTTGGCCTTACGTGATATTCCTCAGTCACGATGACGGAGGAAGTTAGTCTTTGGACTCGCGAACCATGCTAAAATGTCGAGCTATATAATTTATATACGTACAAGGATTTCTTTTCCTATTTTTTAAAAATAATATTTGAATTTTTTCCATTCTCTCCAGCAGCCCAAAATTTAAACTTTTTCATGCATTTATGTATGTGTGAGTGTGCATATGTGTATATGTATGCATGCATGAATGTATGTGTGTATGAAACATTGTATACATCCTTATTTCCGATGACAATGCAAAATTATATTAAGTTTAAGTTAAAAAACTTCTTTTTCAAACAGTTAATAATTTAAAAAAAAGTTTAAATAAAATTAAAAAAAAAGATTTTATTAAAATATAATACAGAGAAACAAAATAATTCACCCTGAAAAGTGTTAGTTGAAATAATATTATAATAATAAAATAAGGTGACTAAAAATAAAAGCGTTGGATGTAA
The DNA here is from genome assembly GCA_932178445.1 of Andricus quercusramuli. Classification (NCBI taxonomy): domain Eukaryota; kingdom Metazoa; phylum Arthropoda; class Insecta; order Hymenoptera; family Cynipidae; genus Andricus; species Andricus quercusramuli. Next base: position 1,204 of record CAKNXH010065933.1, on the reverse strand, counting down.
ATATTGAAGGTTGTACTAATATGAAAAATAACGTTGAATATTTACGTCTCACGAGTTTATTTTTAGTCACCTTATTATTATTACATTTTTATTTCAGCCCCTTTTTCAGAGTGAATTATTTTGTTTCTTTTTCTTTTTCCCTCTGTTTTCAAGAAACTTTCCCTTTTTCTCCGTTTCTTGTTTCTACGCTTGAATGCGAACTGAATTAATAGAACTCTATAAGAAAATCCAAATATTTTTTGTTGAAACTTAATTATTTGTTATTAAAAAGTCTATTAGTATATTTTTGGTTTATAATGTATATCTTTCGGTTAAAAATTCTACTGTTTCGTTGAAAATTTAATCATTTTCTTGAAAATTCAACTGTTTTATTGTACATTTGTTTTGTTGGATAGAAAATTCGTCCTTTTGGATTGAAAATTTGACTATTTGGTTGAAAAAGCAACAGTTTATAGTTGAAATTTAATCATTTTTATTTGAAAGATCGATGATTTGACTGAAAATGATTTTATTTAAATTCATCTTTCTTGGTTGAAAATGAACTTCCTTGTTGAAAATTCAAGTATAATGAAAAGTCATTTTTTTTGGTCGAAAATTCAACTATTTTGTTCTACATTCATCCTTTTGAATAAAGAATACGTCCTGTTGGGGCAATAGTTCGTCTTTTTTGGTAAAAAAGTAATTTTTTTAAATTTATATTTCTTGGTTTAAAATGAACTTTGTTGTTGAAAATTCAACTTTTTTGGGTAAAGTTTAATCATTTTTGGTTAAAAATTCAAATATTTTAATGGAAATTCATCTCTTTTGTTTAAAAGTTTAACTATTTGATTGTAAAAGCGGCGGTTTGGTTAAAGTGTATATATATTTCTATTTTTTCTATCTAATTGTTGAAAATCCATCTCTCTTGGTTGACAATGAACTTTTTTGTTGAAAATTCATTATTTCCAATTGAAAAGTCGACAGTTTCCTAAAACATTCGAGTTTTTATCTTGAAAAATCAACTCTTTTGTTTGAAATTCGTTTTTTTTTTTTGATTATTAATATGTTCAATTGAAAATTTCAATATTCTATTTTTGGTTGAAAATTAATCTTCTTGTTTGAAAATTAATCTTTTTGATTGCATATTCAACTATACTTTGTTGAAGTTGAACTACGCTTGCCTTTTCGCGCAAAATTAATGTTTTTTAACTGAAAATTTAACTAT
>CAKNXH010065928.1:4357-23745 GCA_932178445.1 Andricus quercusramuli | reverse complement strand
GTAATAAGAAAAAAGACTAATTTGAAATCGTTTTCATAACGCCCAGCAGCCACTATGGAGTTTGGTCGATTTGAGCCTGTGAATTTCAACTCGAATTCAGGTTTGGAATGTAGCCATAAGAGTCAGAATGTCTTTGGAATAAATAATAAAAAACTTGTCTCGAAAACTTTTTAGAATAGATTTCTAATGCGAGAGTGGGTTTGTATGGGGTGTTCTGATAACAATCTATTGACTGAGGATCACATCAAAAAATCATAGAAACAACGACTTCGACTTTTTATAAAAATGTTATTTTTTCGTCAAAGAATAATATAGCAATATATTTACCAAGTCTTTCAAGCCTCCTAGAATTAATTTCTAATACGTGGTTGAGTTTGATGGAGTGTTAGGGGTACATTATATAGCCTAAGGTTCCTCTGGAAAAATCATAAACACAATGACATTGCATTTTGTGGGAAATGCTTATTTTTGCTAATTACAAATTTGGAAAATCTTTACCAAATCTTCTTGAGCTATAAATAAATAAATTTATTAGCAGTTCGAACTCGAAAGTTCATTGCCTCACTACCCGATTCGGGTAGTGTTTCTACGTGGATAAATACTACCAGTGTGGGTCCACCACACCCACGATGGGCCAACACCACGCAGTATTCCTGAACGGTCACCCATCCAAGTACTAACCGCGCCCAACGCTGCTTAACTTCAGTGATCTTACGGGAACTGGTGTTTTCAGCGTGGCTGGTGTGAAGGAAATGTTATAAGATCAACTCAGAATTAGAAGAAAATTTGGAAAGTTTTATTTATCTATTTTATCAGTCAGTATTTTGCGTTGAATATATTTTTCCTTTTTTTTTGTTATATTTTTGTAAGATAATATTTATTTTTTATGTTTTCTAAATAATAGATTATAACTTATTAAGAATTCTTACTCTTACATATGTTTCAATGCTTTTTCTATTTTGAATATGGCGCCAGAAGTCCTTTTAAATCGATTTAGTGATCGATCGGGACACCACGCGGCGCTGATTGTACTGTTTCTGTTTAATTTTTTTCGATCTTTGAAAAAAGTTTTATTCTATTAATTTTTAAATATTCATCGCGAGTGTTGACGTTCCGGAGGGACTTATCCCCTCAAATATGGATATGTGCTTTCTGTGGGGAAAAAAATTGCCCCCCGACATCCTTTCGGTGCGCTAGCATTCGAAACCAATTTTTCGAGGTGAGTTTTGTAGGTGGAATTACCCACTACATGAGCCTTAATCCGTGGCTATGCTGAAAAGCCGGGTTCGCCCGAGGACAAGTTCAAACAAAAAATAATAATACCTCTAGTTCTAAATAGCACAGATTCTCTTATGCGACTCGTCCATCAACATGAGGTCGTCAATGCTGCGGCGTTTCTATACCTTGCTGCAAATAGGGCCACAGAGGAGCTTGACCTGCCATTTGATTCCAGCGACACTGGACATGGCCTAGCATCACTAACACCTTTGGTGCTCAAATGTCATGTACAGGAAGCAGAACATACGCTTCTATTAAGAGAGCATGCTGACAAGCCCCTTCATGATTATTCTACGGCATTATACGTAAAGAAGAGCTCTCGATGGGTCTGTCCAAAAAGTTTCTCACGTCTGCTGGATTAAAATCGGAGACTCAGGGATTTCTTTTTGCCCGTCAAGACGGCGTTATAGACACTTTAGTTTACCGCGAACCAACTGCCGAGCGTGCAAGCAAGAGCCAGAAACACTTGGACATGTTCTCAGTGGATGCTAAAAATATGCACGGTACGGGTACATAGAGAGACACAATGCGGCTCTAAAAGTGTTATACTACCATCTTAGGAACTTCTATAGTGTTAATCTATTGCCCGTCTTGCCTTACGCCCAGGGGGAACTCGAGTCCGTTGTGGAGAATGATCAGTGTAAGATCTATTGGAACTTCTCATTCTTCACTACTGAACGTATCAGTGCTCCAAAGCCTGATATTGTCATCCAAGATCTGAAGACCAAGATCATTTGCCTGATTGAATTCTCGGCACTAGCCGATGGTAATATCACGGCAAAGGAGGAAGAAAAACGGGCGAAGTATCAAGCACTTCTTTTCGAGCTGAGAAGGCTGTATCAAGGCTACAAAGTCCATCTTGTAGTTCTCATAATCGGTTGTCTTGGAGGTATAAAAGCTTGATTTCTTAACCAACTCAACAAAATTCCGGCTTGCCAGGGTCAGGCTCATTTAATCGCGAACCGGATGCAAAAGGCTCTTCTTCTGGGATTACTTCATCTGGTCCGTCAACTCTGTTCCTCATAACATTCTACAAAGATTGGTAGCTCTAAAAAAGTATCCAGAGGTGAAACTTTTATCTCCAACTGTCCTACGGTCACTGCTTACGGTCATCCGCGGCTAGAGACCTGACTCCAAAGAACAGTGTTGCACGATTTCATCTCGCGTAAATTTTCCACTCTTGTTTACCTTCTAGGACAGAAGGAGCAGAAGCGGATGGCGTATACGTTCCAGTAGCCTGCAACTTCTCGATAATATTGTTGAGAAATGGAAAATACAAAAATCGAACTCTAACCAAAAATCCATTCGACATATTGGGCTGTAACCATCTTAAGCCTGAAAAAATTAATATGTTAGTAAGAAAAGTTTTGAAATTTCAATTTAGTAGAGAAAGTATAATTGGAATATTAATTATTGATATTCAATTAATGAGAAATATTCACATCATTTAGTTACTTGAAGTAAATATATATTAAAGTTTAGAGGCGTGAAATAAAAACAGTAGAAGTAGGTTGAAAATTCTCATTTTGCATTTTGTAGTGAAGGGAAATAAATATTCATAGACCACTTGAATAAATGCGAAGTGAGACAACAAAGTCAGATTCATTAAACAGGGCTGGTGTATAATTGAATGCGCCATTTTCAGAGTTCTTTAAGTGTCGACGGAATAAGTTTAATTGCGATAATAACTTTTAAATTCGTAAACTGAGAGGTTAATTAAAACTTGAGAAATATTTCTTCAACTGTAATTCATGATAGCTGCAAAGTGGTATGGGCGTGTTCATTATATGGTGTATTTTTAATTGAAATAATCACATGAACACTGTAATTTCTCGAAGAGGATTGTTTTGTATTTATTTTATATGTAAGTATAAGTATAATTACAAAGAAATAAGACTCTGACCAGAATTGGGCTGATCTATCTTATATGATGATGATAAAAGTCTTCTATGATAAACTTCTTTATTGAATGAGAACGCAATACCTGAAAATGATTATCCACTCACCACTCATTTACTTTCAAACTAGTGACGGTACCAAAAGTTATTTTTCGCAGTTATTTTTCTCTAAGCGAATATGATAAATTAAAAAATTTTAATTTTAATATCTTTATTAATCTCCAAGATTTTACAACGGTTTTACGTTACAGAAAATTCCAGGTTGATAAATAATTCTAAAATGTATGGATTTAGTGGTTTAATAGAGAATTTGATTGAAAACGGAGACTGAGAAGTTGGGAAGGGGATTATGGATTGTAAAAGGAGTCTAAGGGGATGGGTAAGGCGATTTCAGATTGCAAAAAAAGTCTGAAAAGTAGTAAAGGGGATTTTTAATTAAAAAATGTAATTTGATGGGTTGGAAAAGTAATTTTAGATTCTAAAAGGAGTTTGAAGAGACAAAAAAGTGAATTTTACATCATAAAAGGAATGCCAGGGGATAAGAAGGGGATTTTGAATGTAAAAGGAGTCTGGGAGGTTGAAAAAAGAACGAATATTTCTTATGCTGAAAATATTGGTGTGCCTAAACAAATTAAACAAAGCTTAAACAAGTAAAAAAAGCAATTAAGTTTAAAAAAGTAAACAAGTTAAACAAATTACGAAAAATGCCTATATCATAATTTCTTTCGCCATACAGGCTTGTTGAATACATCACAATCGATTTATATTATCAAAATTAACAAATTTGGTGCTTATTTGGTTGCTATATTCGCAATATCGATAACAAAAATTTACTTGCAAAAGAAAAATCAAAAACTTCCAAAATTCTCAAAATTTTTGCAAACTTTTGCAAAAAACTGTGATGAAAATTCTCAAGAATGTATCATTTTTTGTCATTCCCAGGTATACAATTTTTTTCTCCTCAATATATTCAAAATTGCAAAACAAGCATTTAGAACGATTTCTGAGAAAAATATAAAATAGAAAAAAATTATTCTTATATCTGATACAGCTCTATAATTAATCAGTAATGGGCATTATTTAGGACTCTAATTCCTCTAAAATTTCATGAACCTAACGTCACTTATTTTGGGTATATCATAAAAGAGACTCCTCCTGAGGCCAAGTGATGTCATCATATGTCGAAAAATGAAGTTCAAATATTTCCATCAGTATACAAAGCTTCCTCGATGAGAAATTAATTAGTAAAATTTCACTTATTACTTACAAGGCAGGTACTCCAGGTGTCCCTCGCCGATTTGATTCTCCCTGATAAACGTTGTAGCACTCGAAAAACTAAGCGACACACATTTGTTTTTATCCTCGGAAAGACATTTAAATAGGGTGAAACAGCCCCTCAAAGATAGGGGTCGCAAGTGTCGATTGTGTAGTTTTGTGTTTAAAAACCAAATTGATTTCGACCAAACCTACTGGAAAGGTTTCCTCGTGATGAAAAATGAAAAACGTAATTTAAAAAAAATGAAGGGGGTAAACCACCCCTACATATTAATAAAGTTCTGCAGAAAATTGCTCAATTCACCGGAAAAAATAAAAAATAAAATATTTTGCTCTTGAGACAAAAATAAAGTTGACGTGTTTCGCCAAAAAGAATGCGTAGAAAAATGAATGGGGGTAGCTACACCTAAACACTTTTTATTTTGTGTCTATGATAATATATACTTTCCAGACACAAACTAATTGGAAAATTAGTTTGATAACGAAGGAAGTAAAATAGAGTCCATCCAACATCAATACAAAAATTACGCAGGGCTTAACCACCCCTGAATATTTTTAAATGTGCTGAAAATTGCTAAATACACCGGAAAAAATATAAAATAAATTTATTTTGCACTTGAGACAAGAATAAATTTGACGTGTTTCGCCAAACAAAATTTTTTAAAAAATTATTGGGGGCAGCTACCACTAAACACTTTTTAGTTGGTGTCTATGATAATATATACTTTCCATACACAAAAAAATGGGAAATTAGTTTTATAACGACGGAAGTAAAATAGAGTCCATCCAACATGAATAAAAAAATTACGCGGGGGTAAACCACCCCTATATATTCTCAAATATGCTGAAAATTGCTAAGTTGATAGGAGAAAAATTTTAAAAATATATATTTTGCTCTTGGGACAAAAATGAAGTTAACGTAGTTCACCAAAAAAATTAATGGGGGTAGCTACCTCTAAAAACTTTTTGGTTGATGACTATGATAATATATACTTTCCATACACAAAGACAATTGAGAAAATAGTTTTATGACAAAGGAAATAAAATAGAGTCCATCCAACATGAATAAATATTAAGGCGGGTGTGAACCACCCTCCAATTATGTAGAAAATTGCAAAATAAGACTGAATTCAAGCAAAAAAATTCAAAGAAAATACGTGTTGCACAAAAAAAAAAGAGGATGAAGGTATTTATGTATTTTTAAGAAAAAAGAGCATTGAAGAGGGTAACCACCCCTAAACTATTTTTATACAAAAGAATCATTAAAATCATCAAAAAGTATAAATAATTTATAGACAAAAATGGTACTTTTAGGTGAAATTTACGATATTTTGAGTTCTAGACAGTATATCGAAGATTTCTTCTTCTAAGTTTTAACAATAATGATATTCGTCAAAGAAGTGTTTAAAACATAATGATTTCTTACACCACGAACATCGAATTACAGCGATATTCGTAAAACCTTATATGTCGCAATGTGTTTTACAAGAATCACCGAAGCTAAAGTGCACCGAATTTTCGAATTTACCTGGTTTTTCTGCAATATATCTGCTTTTGTAGCATGAATGTTTAAAAAGATTAGTATATCTTGGCGATGTTAATTGATTATGTACCAAAGACAGAATTTTGTATTCATGTTGCATGGACTCTATTTTACTTCCTTCGCTATGAAACTAATTCTCCAATCTTCTTGTGTCTGGAAAATATATATTTTCATAGACACCAACTAAAAAGTGTTTAGGGGTAGTTACCCCCATTAATGTTTTTTTATATTTTTGTGTCGAAACAAGTCAACTTTATTTTTGTCTCAAGTGCAAAAAAAATTTTTTTGAATTTTTTCGGTGAATTTAGCAATTTTTAGCACATTTAAAAATATGTAGGGGTGGTTTCGCGTAATTTTTTTATTCATGTTGGGTGGACTCCATTTTACTTCCTTCATTATCAAAGTAATTCTCCAATTTTTTTCGTGTCTGGAAAGTATATATTATCATAGACACAAAATAAAAAGTGTGTAGGGGTAGCTACCACCATTAATGTTTTTTATATTTTTTTTGCCAAACACGTCAACTTTATTTGTCCAAACTGCAAAATAAATATATTTTTTATTTTTCTTCTAGTAATTTAGCAATTTTCAGCACATTCAAAAATATGTACGGGTGGTTTACCCCCGCGTAATTTTTTTATTCGTGTTGGATAGACTCTATTTCACTTTCTTTGTTATCAAACTAGTTTTAGAATTTTTTTCGTGTCTGGAAAGTATATATTATCATAGACACAAAATAAAAAGTGTTTAGGGGTAGCTACCCTCATTAACTTTTTACAAATTTTGTTTGGCGAAACACGTCAACTTTATTTTTGTCTCAAGAGCAAAATATATATATATATTTTTTGTTTCCCGGTGAATTTAGCAATTTTCTGCACAACTTTAATAATATGTAGGGGTGGTTTACCTCCTTCAGTTTTTTTTTTGAGATAATTACGTTTTTCATTTTTCATCTCGAGGAAACTTTTCCAATAGGTTTGGTCGAAATCAATTTTATTTTTATGCACAAAACTATATAATCGACACTTGCGACCCCTATCTTTGAGGGGCTGTTTCACCCCCTCAAAGTGTTTTTCCGCGGATGAAAAAAAAAATACGTGTCGCTTAGTTTTTCGAGTACTACAACATATATCAGGGAGAGTCAAATCGGCGAGGGACACCTGGAGTACCTTCCTTATTAGTGTGAAAATATATAAATTTAATTATATATATCAATTAAAAAAGGATAACGTATATAGAAATGGAATGTAACAAATAATAGGCTACGTCATCTTTAACAATGTTATTTTTATTCAGAAAGTTATTACTTCAAACAGGAAAAATTAGAATTATTTACACGTTTTATGCAATCACGTAATTCGATAAAACACAACAGCATGCATACATTTCGTATCGAAAACGTTCGACAAGAAAAGTGCACTAATTGATTAGTGACCAAAATCACTAAAGAATAAGTCAAAAGTTTCACTAATTAGTTTAATTAAAATGAACATGTGGCTTTTTTCTCTTCTATAAGTTAAATACTAAAATATCACTATAGACGGTGTCTAAAAAGTAAAGAAATACCTAAATAACTTTCCAGGTAAAATATTTTTCAAAAAGATCTAGGTCATTCTTAAAGAAACTTTTAATAAGGAATCCAGTAGTGGCCTTGAATTTGACCTTGGGCTTGGCCTCCAGGGTTACTTCAAGGTCAACTTTGTTTTCTCAAGTGGGAACCCCTATTTTTGACAACGGCAATCTAAAGAGCGGAAATTTTTGTGTCCAAACATGTACTTAGGTCATGTGTCAATGATGACCTTGAACTTCAGCTGAAGTTTTTAGGCTTGAACCAGGTATGGGTTTGGTCCATTCTGTACTGCTTCGGCTCAAGTGTTTATGAAAAACGTCGAAGTCATTCTTGGAGTGACTTTTGACGAGGAATTCAGTGGTGACTTTGAATTTGACCTTAGTGTTTGCACTTTGAAGTGACCTTGAAGGTCAATCCCAATATCAAATTCAGGGCCACTACGGATTCCCTGTTAAATGTTACTCCAAGAATGACGTCGACCTTTTTCGTAAACACTTGAGCCGAAGTAGTACGTATTGGACTCGACCCATACCTGGGTCAAGCCTAAAAAACTTCAGCTGAAGCTCAAGGTCATCTTTGGCCCATGACCTGAGACATGTTTCTTGGGGAAGAGAGAATAAGAGAGTCAAGGTTTAACGGGAACTATGTGTGAATTATGCCAAGGACAAGAGCGCAATATTCATGTGACAAAAGAGAGAAAGGAAGTCAGGAGCTTATAGCGAGGATGAGGTGTGGGTGCATGGAGAGTTTCAATAGGTTCTGACTCTCACGGGAGAAGAGGATGTGTGACCTGTGTGGAAAGGGGGATGCAAGAGTGGAGCACTGGTTGGAGGAGTGCCTGGAGGTGGAAAGAAGTGAGATAAGCATGGAGGTATTGTTGCATGAAAAGGGGGGAAAAAGGGCAGTAGCATGGGTGAAGGGAGTGTTGGGTAAGATGGAGATGAAAAGAAGGAACGAGGAAGAGGAATGGAGACGGAAAGATTGTAAATAGTAGAGAAAGTAGATATAAGTAACATGTAAATATTGTAAGTAGTAGATAAGTGGTAGGTATTAGAGCGAAAACAGATGTTGGCAAGCGAGGCAATGCGAAAAAGTAGGGACATGCGTGCGAGGCGAGGCGAAGCGAGGAAGGCAAGGCGATAAAAGCGTGCGACTTAGAGATAAGGAATGGATGGATGTTAGTCTTTAAGAGTTAGTTTTAAGAAAATTCTGTGAAAATGGAAGTGTAAGCAAGTCAATTTTTTAAGGCCAGCAGGCTGAAGAATAAGCGTTTATCTACATGTTTGGGCGGAAAATTTCCCGCTCTTCCGATTGCTGTTGTCAAAAATAGGGGTTCCCATTCGAAAAAAACAAAGTTGACCTTGAAATAACCTTGAAGGTCTAGCTCAGGGTCAAATTCAAGGTCACCCATGGATTCCTCATTAAAAGTTACTTCAAGAATGACCTTCACTTTTTCAGAAAATATTTTACCTGGAAAATTATCAAACTATTGTTTCTTTGAAACGATTCTGACTAAAAAAAAACAAACTTAATTTCTACATTTTATTAAATGAACACGCACTAATTAACCTATAATATTTCATGAAAATTTTTTATGGTTTTTATAGATTGAATAAGTAGAAAATTTAATAGAGATTATGATAATATTGCATTAGTGCAATCAAATGTAGTATGCAGAATAATGTTAAGTATTGGGAAGGATATAATTGGATTACTTTTACAATTTTGTTATTGTGTGAGTCACATTTTATTATTAATAAAATAAAAATAGAAGCACATTGACTAAATTAAACAGGCCGGAACGGCATATGATGCGGATATTTTAAAACAACATTGATAAAGGAAACTCACGTCTGACATTTTCATATTGGATAACCAAAATACTTTAATATAGTATGGAGCTTAGAATTGTTAATAATAATTTGAACACTTCTTTCTTTAATTGAATCTTTGGCAAAGATAACTTTCTATCAAAAAATATACTTTTATTTAAAGGCTATGTGTAGCAGGCCGAAAAATTTGTGAAGCTGGAAGAGGAGATTTAACTACTCCTCCCGAATTTCAGGATGATGAGACACTTTTTTATTCAAAACTATGTTTTTTTTTGTTTTTTGTGGAACTATAGTTCAAATAAGACATCTGTGATTTTTACGAATCTTTCGAATTAGACTCAAATGTCCTTGATTCTGATCGTGACTCTTGAATATCTATTCCGTTATAGGATGTACATAATGGATGTTCATAAAAACTCCAGAAATTAGGGCTTTTTGAATCCTATTTGAGTGATTCCTAAAGATGACAGATTACTTATCCGAACTGCAGACACGCCTTATTTCATTTGCACGGCAGATATGTTTTTGATGTTAGTTTTATCGACGGCGCTACCACGCTGAAAACACCAGTTCTCGTAAGATCACTGAAGTTAAGCAGTGTTGAGCGCGGTTAGTACTTGGATGGGTGACCGTTCGGGAATACTGCGTGCTGTTGGCCCGTCATGGGTGTGGTGAGCCCACACTACACTAGTAGTAAATAATCCACCTAGAAACACTACCCGAGTCGGGTAGTGTTACGCCTACCCCGAAAGGGAAATGGCCTAATGGTATAAAAAAAATTAGATGTTACATTTTTTAATACACTGGTCACTAGCTAAACGTATTTTCGTTGATATAACGTGTTCTCTACCAATGCTTCGAATTTTCATTTACGAATAAATTGAATTGTGGAATACTAGTTTTGCGACTTACAAGGTAACGAGTTACAGAAAGGTATGTAACCACCTTGGTCGCGTTGTGGTCGTACTTGTCGCCTGTATACCGGATAACTCTTGCAAGACTAATCGGATTAGGTTGCAATTTGGCACACAGTTTAAGGGACCAAAAAGAAAGATCGAGTTTGTTAGCAAGCATTTTTTAAACAAAGGTTCTGGTTTTAACCACAAAAAAACGAAAAATCAAAATTTTCATTTTGTGATCAAACTATGCAAGATGCGAAAAACAGCGAAAAACAGATGCGAAAAACAATTCCTAGCTAATAACAGGATAATAGCCGTAGTTTACTAGGGGGCTAGTTTGCATCCAATACCTGCCAGACTAGTAACATGGTGATAACAGTCGACAGCCGTCTTAAACTTCGTGTGCATGTGCAACGAATAAGCATTCATTGGATCCGTGATTCCCGCACAATTCAAAAGTGCAAACTTAATTTTATTTACCGGTAAAATAATCTCAATTACACAGAAAAAAATGGTTGCATTTCAGATTCAGTACAGAATATCTATAAGCGTAAATATTTTGATAATGTACCATTATATATATTATATACCATTAAGCCATTTCCCTTGCGGGGTAGGCGTGAAACTACCCGATTCGGGTAGTGTTTCCAGGTGGATAGTTTCTTGTAGTAAATAACTACAAGTGTGGGCTCAACACACCCACGTCACGCCAACAGCACGCAGTTAGTAGTATTCCCGAGCGGTCACCCATCCAAGCACTAACCGCGCTCAACACTGCTTAACTTCAGTGATCTAACGAGAACTGGTTTTTTTAGCGTAATATGGCCGTTGGCCATAATGCCTTAAAATTTGGAAATTGTCTAGTTTTTACGTTAAACAATATTAAATTTTTCAATTAAACTGGTTTCAAAATGAAAATCTCTGAATATAAACACCGACATTTGAAATCAGTCAAAATTGAATAAATTCAATTTTTCCGTTTGAAAACTAAATTTGAAATTTAAAAATGTTTTTTTAGTCTTTGATATTTTGAAACTGTTTTTTTTTTACAACTATAATAGTATTATTGAATTGGCTTTAAAAAATAAGTGTAATAACTGTGATTTCTAAGGCCATTTCAAAAATAAAATATATTTCTGAATATTTCTAAGCAATATTGACAAAAGTGACATTTTTAATTGTAAAAAACCTATTAAAATTAGAAAATAATTTCGTTCTTAACATTCTGCTACCTTGCCGTTGGCGGTAACCAAACCATTACCGGCACTGACAATTAGATTTCTGGCGACATTAAAAATCATTTAGGTTTTATCTTGAAAGAATTACTTTAAGTTTTGAAGATTTTACAATATGTCGAAAAAGAATCTGGAAAATATTATAAATTTTTTTTTCGTTTTGCAGAATTTAGAAAATTTTGAGGAAAAACGAATTGTTTCAACAGATATTCAGAAGTTTTGAAAAGATTGGAAAATAATTTAAATCTTGAGACTTTTGAAAGCTTTTAAGATAATAAAAACATTTCTTTCTATCGCTAGCAGAATTTCAAATGCTTTTTATTTTTGTAATTAATTCTCAGAGAATATTTAGAAAGATTTTAAAACATTTTGAAAGATTTCCAAAATTATCAGAAAAGCATCTGGCAGATTTTAAGGCAATTTTTTCAATTTTGATGAGATTAATTAAAAAAATTAGTTTTTAAAGAAAATTCCAAGAGATTTCATAAGGTTTCTAAAAATTTTGAAAATACACCTGTGGGTTTTTAAGGAAGTCAATTCTTTTAATGCTGAAAGATTTTTTCAAATTTAAGAAAAAATTCAAGACTATTTAAAATATAATCAGAAATTTCGAAGAGATTGGAGATATTTTAAAATTTGAAAAGACTTCCTATGAAAATTATATTCATATAACTTAAAAACAAAATGATAATACTTATTTCCTGGGTCTCTTTTGCACGGTCAATAAAATTTAAAAACTCTTCATTATAAACTTTAAAAATTGAAATAAAAATTTTTTTATTCATAAATGAAAGCTACTAACACGCTTTGATTAGCAAAATTTCATTTAAATGCATTTATACTGCAAAATAACTTTTTGTAATTTTTGTGAATTGTACATTTCAAAGATTCAGATTCAGTTAAAAAATATAAATGCACGTTATCATTTTTATAATGCTGCCAATTAAAGAATGTATCAATGAATTTGCGAATTTTTTTCAAAATGAACCCTTTTTAAATTCGAGTTTAAATTAAAAATTACTTCATATTTTTAGTAGTTTCAAATAATAATTATGAGCAATTTTTTAACGGATTCGAATATTTCTAAAAATATTACAAAAATTCTACAAAATTGAAAAAATTTGCTTGAAATCTTCCGGATTCTTCTTTTACAATTTCGTGAATATTTTGAAATCTTTCGAAATATTTTCGTGAAATTAATTTTTCAGAATAAAAAATAATCTCTGATTGCCCTAGGAATCTTGAAAAACTTTTTTTTTGTAATCTTTCACATTTATTTTTACAAAGCTTCTAATTGCTGCATATTGTTATGAAAAAAACCAATTCTATATGGCTATGTATATATCTACTATGGAAAACTAAAACTTTTGAAGGCAGCTTTGTAATTTCAACATAATAATAATAACACTTTTCATATAAAAAATTTAACAGAAGATAAATACTTTATTTAATGATTTGAAATATTTTCGTTTATAAAATATGTGTTCATATGTTATTTCATCAAGTTCGAAGTCTATAATATTATGTCACTTTCCTGGAAATTATTAATCACTTAATTATCTCCCATTCTTAAATTTTTGTAATTGTATTAATAATTTTTATTTCGAATCGCTGGATATTTTGAGGTTAATCTGTCATTGCACGTTGTTGGTCACTTTTTGAAAGAACACGCGCTTTTTTGGTCTTAATAGTAAAAAGGAACGTTACAAATTAAAAAATTAAAATTTTGGAAAAACGGCACGAGCTACGAAAGAAATTAATGGATGTAAGTTCTTCACACAAAAAAGAGCTACAAATTTGTTATTCATTACTTTCCGATAGAACGCGTAGTTTCTGTTTCAATCGTAAAAACTAACATTAAAAATAATTTTTTTTGGGAATATGACACAATCTACGAAAAAATTATTAGACAAAAGTTGTTCACTCAAAAGAAGGGCTGTAAATTTCATATCAATCAATTTTTCATAGGATGCAAGATACAAGATGCAACAAAATTTTACTGAACAACATTTTTCGCCTCAATTTTATCTACAAATTTTCTCCTAACCACTTTACACTAGGAAGCGCATTTTTTGTGTAAATCGGCAGAAATAACATTGAAAATAAATACATTACATTTATGGAAAAACGACACAAGATGCAATACAATTTTTAATAACAAAATTGTTATTACATTTGATAGGATGTGCACTTTTTTTCAATTATAAAAACAAGGCAATGAAAATACTTCGGTTTTAATATCAATGCATATTATTAATTGTAATAATATACATTCATTGAAATAATACATTTTTCAGGGTAGCTGAGAATGAAAATTAATGCAAAATAAAGAACAAATATTAAAGTAATTATGAGAAATTAAATTTGTATTTTACTTTCTAATATCTGAATAAGCAGTCCCAGACAGAGGTACAGAAATAAGTAGGTATAAAATACCGAAGTTTCTCGTCGTCCTGAAATTCAAGATGACTAGCCCGTTTTCAACATTTGGCTAGTCGTCCCGAAAATTATGTATTTTTTTTTATTTCTCTCCTTTTGAGTAAGCTGAAGATTAACAAAACTGCTATTCATACCTAATTAAAAATAAATGTTAAAAAACGGATAAAACTGAAAATTAGGTTATATTTTATAAAGTTTAGTCCTTTAAGCTTCAACGTATCCAAATTATGTTATGTATGTATTTGCACTGTGTCACCGCAGTCTCAAGTTGGTTCAAAACTTTCCTATGATTTCCGTGCTCTGATTGGACCTTCCTTCGATGTGATCTAGACTCTAGACTAGATACACTTGTTGCCTTTGTATTTAGAATCATTCATTTGTAAAGAGAAAAATCCATTAATTATTCGCTCTCGCACTCTAAAACACTTTTTTGTGATCCAAAAATTAATTTAATTAATTCTACAATGATGATTTATCATACAGAATTTATTTAAACATTTAATAATTCCAAACAAGCGCGTTATTTACTGCCAATGAGACTGCCGATGCAAAGCATGCGCAGTACAGTTGGGGAGCCGAATTGAGAGCACTGCACCTTTATTCGGTGTGCCGGCCTATACTGGCCGTAACACCCTTACCCCTTTTCCAACGCCTCATGGGGGCGGGAAGGCACCCCTGTGACAGGTCACAAAAATGATGTAAGGTAACACACCTACCCCTTTTCCAACGCCTCGTGGGGGCGGAAAGGCACCCCTGTGAGAAGTCACAAAAATAATGTACGATAACACCCCTACCCCTTTTCCAACGCCCTTTGGGGGGCGGAAAGGCACCCCTGTAAGAAGTCACAAAAATAATGTACGATAACACCCCTACCCTTTTTCCAACGCCTCATGGGGGCGGGAAGGCACCCCTGTGACAGGTCACAAAAATAATGTAAGCTAACACCCCTACCCCTTTTCCAACGCCTCGTGGGGGCGGAAAGGCACCCCTGTGAGAAGTCACAAAAATAATGTACGATAACACCCCTACCCCTTTTCCAACGCCTCGTGGGGGCGGGAATGCACCCCTGTGACAAGTCACAAAAATAATGTACGATAACACCCCTACCCCTTTTCCAACGCCTCGTGGGGGCGGGAATGAACCCCTGTGACAAGTCACAAAAATAATGTAAGGTAACACCCCTACCCCTTTTCCAACGCATCGTGGGGGCGGGAATGCACCCTTGTGACAAGTCACAAAAATAATGTAAGGTGACACTCCTACCCCTTTTCCAACGCCTCGTGGGGGCGGGAAGGCACCCTTGTGACAGGTCACAAAAATAATGTAAGGTATTACATATGTATGTAATACATACATATACATATACCTTTGAAAAAAGCTCAAGAAATCGATATATCGATTTAAAACTTTCAGATTCGTGTTTCTCGCCTAAAATCCTATGAGAATCCGCTTTAAAACTTTGTCGCCACGGATATTGTAATATTGCCCGTAATTACAGTATTAGCATTTTTTCGGCACGACTAGCCAAATGGCGCAAATAGTCTAGCCTTTTTCAGTAATTTTGGTCTAGTTGAAAGCAGTAAAATTAATTAAGTGCATTATTTTCAGGCCGACTAGACAAATGTTGAAAATAGGCTAGTCGTCCCGAATTTTGGGGTGATTAACATTTTGTGTGATTTTTGTCTAGTTAAAACGAGAAATTTCATAAAATGCATCATTTTCGGGACGACTAGCCGAATGGTGAAAATAGGATTTTCAATGTTGGTAATTTTGGTCTAGTTAAAAACAGTAGAATTAATAAAGTGAATTATTTTCGGGATGTCGAGCCAAATGGCAGAAATAGGCTAGTCGTCCCGAATTTCGGGATGACTAACATTTATCTTGATTTCCGGCTAGTCGTCCCGACATTCGGGACGACTAGACGCAGCCATAATATACATTTGATATGTAGAAAAGTACGCATTTTGGAAAAAATAATTTTAATTCTTTTCGAAATTTCCTGTTCTGGGTCAGATGCTGTTAAAATAAAAAAATTCCCTGTTCCAGTCCAGAATTTTAATTCTTTTCAAAAATTACCCATTTCAACTAAGAATTGGTTTCTTTTGAAGAGTTCCCTGTTCCAATGCAGACTTTTAGTTCTTTTCGAAAATTTCCCATTTACAGCTCAAAATTTATTATAATTTGAATATTTCCTGTTCCACCTGAGAATTTGTTTGACCCTTAAATGGCACCTGGGGTGTATTACACCCGAAGAAAAATTTGCGCTCTAATTAAGTATACTGAATTCAAAAAAATTAGGTACGTGTTGCCGTCTGGCATTAATTGAGATCTCTCACTAACGGGAAAGTATGTTGGCATAGATCGCCAAGCGTTAGTCTTCGAACAGCAGCCGTCCAAAGTTGACTTCTCAAAAGCGTGGGGTGTCGAACACCGCTTGTGACAGTAGTGTCTATGGCATAGCTGGAATTCTAGGTATTGACAGTGAAGAACCGTCCACTGACTAAAAAGCAATCCACTTGGATAACTATGCAAGGTGTTTAGTTTGCCCTCGCAATAAAGACAAAAAAACAAAAACGACATGCTTTGCTTGCAAACGGCCAATGTGCAACGATGACCGCTCAGGCCTCTGCACCACGTGTGCCTGCATTGATTAATTATTTTTCAATTTGATAAGAGTGTAAATTGCATTGCAAACAATAATATTCATCACTCTCATGTATTTTCACTTTGAACATATTTTTTTAATGCATTTGTATAAATAAACATTGGTTTATATAGAAAAAAATATAGTGCTCATTTTTACCAAAAAACGACGTGTTCATTTCTGAAAATAAATACCTTTTTTGAAAGGTACAATATTGCAGTAATTTTTTTCTGAAGTCATAGTGTTTCGAAAGTTTGTCAATCAATTTTTAGCTAAAAATATTGGAAATTACGCGAGTTATGAATTTTTATATAAAAAAAATCATTTTTCCCGGGTTTTTTCTTGAAACCTTTTTTTAACTATCCTAAATTAAGAAGATGGTTATAAAACCAGTTGGACTTTCAAACAAAAACATTAAGCTATATTATATACAATTCTTGTTACAAAATATGTAGTACAGGCTTCACAATACACGTTCAAACACGCGGGGTGTCAAACACCCCGCGTGCCAGTAATGTAATTATTTTGTGGTGTGCCATTTAAGGGTTAAATTTGAAAATTCCGTTTCGACACAGAATTAGAATTCTTTTGAAAAAATTCCCTGTTACAGTCCAGAATTTTAATTCTTTTTGCGAATTACCCGTTTCGAATCAAAATTAAAATTATTTTTGAGAAATTCCCGCCAAGGACTGGGGCAGACATTGTGAAGAACGAAGTCAAAAAGACTGAAAAACGTATGGAGTTTGTATTTGTGTTAATATTTGGTACTTGAATAAAAAATATAGTTCACTTTATCAATTTTTCTTGTTATAAAATTATTATTATAAACAAAATTATAAGATATTATAAATTTCAAAAATGGCTCTTAACGGGAAATTTGTCTGGGCCAGGTCGGGTACGGATCGGGTGGCCAGATCTGGCTCCGATTAGGCCGTGTGTATCATCAGCGATCGGGTTTAAGTCCGTTTTCCAGATCTGGGCCAGATTCGGGCTGGTCTGGGCCCGGCCTGGGCCATAGCGTAATTCGTACACGGGGAGCAGCGCGCGATGAGAATTTGTTTTTCAATTGAAAATGATGTGAAGTAATAGGGATTCGACTGAAAAATTTTCTAAATTAGAAGCAATATTTCGAGTATAAGGCTAGTTTTCAGGTAATCGTTGTTTTAAGTTTCTTGTAAAAACTTATAAGAATTATTAATATGATTCAGTACGACAAAATTGTATAATTTATATCTAAAGCGTTTCGAATACATTCACTGTCTATTTTATTTATTCATTTTTTCAATACCCAAAAGACAACACAAATGACCTTCTGCAGAAAAAAGTTATCATGCGTACGAAGGGGTCGGACGTTAAAAAGAATAGAAGAAACTAACCGTGATTGCCGAAAACGAGGGAGGCAGAAAAAAGCAAAATTTTTCGTTGGCGCTGGTACTTAATCCTGAAAGATGAAGGGATCGATTGAAGACACTGCGTACTGACAGTGGAAAAGTAATGTCGTGCAGGGTGACAAAGGCGAGAAAAAGGGCAAATGTAAAAGAAAAATGGTCTTTCCAGAGGTC
This sequence comes from Andricus quercusramuli, assembly GCA_932178445.1. NCBI lineage: Eukaryota > Metazoa > Arthropoda > Insecta > Hymenoptera > Cynipidae > Andricus > Andricus quercusramuli. The sequence goes on along the minus strand of CAKNXH010065928.1, from coordinate 5,570 downwards.
CCTAGCTGAAGATGATACATCTACGGGATTGTACCTTGCGTTAGACTTCCCTGGGGAGATTACAGATTCTGTAATATGCTCAACTTGTTCCAACTGCCGAAAATGCCGGTTTAGTTTGCCCTCGAAGCTTCCAGAGTCTCAAATTCTAAATACAAATGTAATATCAAATCGAGGATGGGCTACTCCCGCAAATGCAGAATTCTCTCACCATTTCAGTGCTCGTGTGCATTCTCGGTTTTGTCTTCATTACGAGCCCTTTGAGGGAGACGCGGTCTTGAAAATGACAGCCCATGGTGCTTTCGAATATCCCAATAGGGATATAAAACAAAGGGCTGGAATAATTCAATTTATTCCAAGTACTTAGTGAGAGTAGCTAGAGTTAAATAATTCAATGTATTTTAGAAATTAAATCCAATATAATTTGATTAGGACAATCTTGACTCGCTTGATCATTTTATATTTTGCTATATCTAATAACGATATGAATGAGAGAATGTGTATAAATGAAGGAGGATTCGTCAAAAATTTGAAAAGAAGAAAAGTGTTCTTCAGAGCAGAAAACAATGTTTAAAATGTTTCAAAATGCAATTTTTAGGAAAAAAGTCATTAGAAATTTTGAATAACTTTTTACTGAAAAGTTATTAGGTATATAGGTACTTTGCGAACGTTAATTCTAAAAAGTTTTTGGAATGAATTTTCGCAAAGTACCTATCTATATACCTTTTTAAGAAAATGTATACCATTTTACATTCTCATCAGAGAAGGTATTAGAATTGTGTAAAAATTGACCCCCCCCCCCCCCCCGTTTTTGTCAAATGTCCACGTTTTGAGACCCCCGGAATGCGAAAAACATGTTTTTACGCATGTTAGTCTGTGTGTGTGTGTCTTGTGTGCGTCTCTAGGTTTTTAGTCAGTCAGAACGATACATTTTGGAAGAATTGACATATTGGAGTAGGATTTGGTATACCATACACTTCAAGTGTCCTAAAATAAAGGTCGAGTTCTTTAGGCATCCATTGTGGATAACAATTTAAAAAGTTGGAGCATTTTCAAAATTTTTGAGACCACTGTTTTTAACATTTAAAAATTCTATGTACGGTTATTTGTTGTACTTAAAAAGGTGAACGATTTATCCTTATGACTCTTCTTTATGGAAAAAATTACCAGACTTATAGCATTTACAAAATTCCAAAAAACAAACGAAAATGAACAT
>CAKNXH010065927.1:4357-23746 GCA_932178445.1 Andricus quercusramuli | reverse complement strand
GTAATAAGAAAAAAGACTAATTTGAAATCGTTTTCATAACGCCCAGCAGCCACTATGGAGTTTGGTCGATTTGAGCCTGTGAATTTCAACTCGAATTCAGGTTTGGAATGTAGCCATAAGAGTCAGAATGTCTTTGGAATAAATAATAAAAAACTTGTCTCGAAAACTTTTTAGAATAGATTTCTAATGCGAGAGTGGGTTTGTATGGGGTGTTCTGATAACAATCTATTGACTGAGGATCACATCAAAAAATCATAGAAACAACGACTTCGACTTTTTATAAAAATGTTATTTTTTCGTCAAAGAATAATATAGCAATATATTTACCAAGTCTTTCAAGCCTCCTAGAATTAATTTCTAATACGTGGTTGAGTTTGATGGAGTGTTAGGGGTACATTATATAGCCTAAGGTTCCTCTGGAAAAATCATAAACACAATGACATTGCATTTTGTGGGAAATGCTTATTTTTGCTAATTACAAATTTGGAAAATCTTTACCAAATCTTCTTGAGCTATAAATAAATAAATTTATTAGCAGTTCGAACTCGAAAGTTCATTGCCTCACTACCCGATTCGGGTAGTGTTTCTACGTGGATAAATACTACCAGTGTGGGTCCACCACACCCACGACGGGCCAACACCACGCAGTATTCCTGAACGGTCACCCATCCAAGTACTAACCGCGCCCAACGCTGCTTAACTTCAGTGATCTTACGGGAACTGGTGTTTTCAGCGTGGCTGGTGTGAAGGAAATGTTATAAGATCAACTCAGAATTAGAAGAAAATTTGGAAAGTTTTATTTATCTATTTTATCAGTCAGTATTTTGCGTTGAATATATTTTTCCTTTTTTTTTGTTATATTTTTGTAAGATAATATTTATTTTTTATGTTTTCTAAATAATAGATTATAACTTATTAAGAATTCTTACTCTTACATATGTTTCAATGCTTTTTCTATTTTGAATATGGCGCCAGAAGTCCTTTTAAATCGATTTAGTGATCGATCGGGACACCACGCGGCGCTGATTGTACTGTTTCTGTTTAATTTTTTTCGATCTTTGAAAAAAGTTTTATTCTATTAATTTTTAAATATTCATCGCGAGTGTTGACGTTCCGGAGGGACTTATCCCCTCAAATATGGATATGTGCTTTCTGTGGGGAAAAAAATTGCCCCCCGACATCCTTTCGGTGCGCTAGCATTCGAAACCAATTTTTCGAGGTGAGTTTTGTAGGTGGAATTACCCACTACATGAGCCTTAATCCGTGGCTATGCTGAAAAGCCGGGTTCGCCCGAGGACAAGTTCAAACAAAAAATAATAATACCTCTAGTTCTAAATAGCACAGATTCTCTTATGCGACTCGTCCATCAACATGAGGTCGTCAATGCTGCGGCGTTTCTATACCTTGCTGCAAATAGGGCCACAGAGGAGCTTGACCTGCCATTTGATTCCAGCGACACTGGACATGGCCTAGCATCACTAACACCTTTGGTGCTCAAATGTCATGTACAGGAAGCAGAACATACGCTTCTATTAAGAGAGCATGCTGACAAGCCCCTTCATGATTATTCTACGGCATTATACGTAAAGAAGAGCTCTCGATGGGTCTGTCCAAAAAGTTTCTCACGTCTGCTGGATTAAAATCGGAGACTCAGGGATTTCTTTTTGCCCGTCAAGACGGCGTTATAGACACTTTAGTTTACCGCGAACCAACTGCCGAGCGTGCAAGCAAGAGCCAGAAACACTTGGACATGTTCTCAGTGGATGCTAAAAATATGCACGGTACGGGTACATAGAGAGACACAATGCGGCTCTAAAAGTGTTATACTACCATCTTAGGAACTTCTATAGTGTTAATCTATTGCCCGTCTTGCCTTACGCCCAGGGGGAACTCGAGTCCGTTGTGGAGAATGATCAGTGTAAGATCTATTGGAACTTCTCATTCTTCACTACTGAACGTATCAGTGCTCCAAAGCCTGATATTGTCATCCAAGATCTGAAGACCAAGATCATTTGCCTGATTGAATTCTCGGCACTAGCCGATGGTAATATCACGGCAAAGGAGGAAGAAAAACGGGCGAAGTATCAAGCACTTCTTTTCGAGCTGAGAAGGCTGTATCAAGGCTACAAAGTCCATCTTGTAGTTCTCATAATCGGTTGTCTTGGAGGTATAAAAGCTTGATTTCTTAATCAACTCAACAAAATTCCGGCTTGCCAGGGTCAGGCTCATTTAATCGCGAACCGGATGCAAAAGGCTCTTCTTCTGGGATTACTTCATCTGGTCCGTCAACTCTGTTCCTCATAACATTCTACAAAGATTGGTAGCTCTAAAAAAGTATCCAGAGGTGAAACTTTTATCTCCAACTGTCCTACGGTCACTGCTTACGGTCATCCGCGGCTAGAGACCTGACTCCAAAGAACAGTGTTGCACGATTTCATCTCGCGTAAATTTTCCACTCTTGTTTACCTTCTAGGACAGAAGGAGCAGAAGCGGATGGCGTATACGTTCCAGTAGCCTGCAACTTCTCGATAATATTGTTGAGAAATGGAAAATACAAAAATCGAACTCTAACCAAAAATCCATTCGACATATTGGGCTGTAACCATCTTAAGCCTGAAAAAATTAATATGTTAGTAAGAAAAGTTTTGAAATTTCAATTTAGTAGAGAAAGTATAATTGGAATATTAATTATTGATATTCAATTAATGAGAAATATTCACATCATTTAGTTACTTGAAGTAAATATATATTAAAGTTTAGAGGCGTGAAATAAAAACAGTAGAAGTAGGTTGAAAATTCTCATTTTGCATTTTGTAGTGAAGGGAAATAAATATTCATAGACCACTTGAATAAATGCGAAGTGAGACAACAAAGTCAGATTCATTAAACAGGGCTGGTGTATAATTGAATGCGCCATTTTCAGAGTTCTTTAAGTGTCGACGGAATAAGTTTAATTGCGATAATAACTTTTAAATTCGTAAACTGAGAGGTTAATTAAAACTTGAGAAATATTTCTTCAACTGTAATTCATGATAGCTGCAAAGTGGTATGGGCGTGTTCATTATATGGTGTATTTTTAATTGAAATAATCACATGAACACTGTAATTTCTCGAAGAGGATTGTTTTGTATTTATTTTATATGTAAGTATAAGTATAATTACAAAGAAATAAGACTCTGACCAGAATTGGGCTGATCTATCTTATATGATGATGATAAAAGTCTTCTATGATAAACTTCTTTATTGAATGAGAACGCAATACCTGAAAATGATTATCCACTCACCACTCATTTACTTTCAAACTAGTGACGGTACCAAAAGTTATTTTTCGCAGTTATTTTTCTCTAAGCGAATATGATAAATTAAAAAATTTTAATTTTAATATCTTTATTAATCTCCAAGATTTTACAACGGTTTTACGTTACAGAAAATTCCAGGTTGATAAATAATTCTAAAATGTATGGATTTAGTGGTTTAATAGAGAATTTGATTGAAAACGGAGACTGAGAAGTTGGGAAGGGGATTATGGATTGTAAAAGGAGTCTAAGGGGATGGGTAAGGCGATTTCAGATTGCAAAAAAAGTCTGAAAAGTAGTAAAGGGGATTTTTAATTAAAAAATGTAATTTGATGGGTTGGAAAAGTAATTTTAGATTCTAAAAGGAGTTTGAAGAGACAAAAAAGTGAATTTTACATCATAAAAGGAATGCCAGGGGATAAGAAGGGGATTTTGAATGTAAAAGGAGTCTGGGAGGTTGAAAAAAGAACGAATATTTCTTATGCTGAAAATATTGGTGTGCCTAAACAAATTAAACAAAGCTTAAACAAGTAAAAAAAGCAATTAAGTTTAAAAAAGTAAACAAGTTAAACAAATTACGAAAAATGCCTATATCATAATTTCTTTCGCCATACAGGCTTGTTGAATACATCACAATCGATTTATATTATCAAAATTAACAAATTTGGTGCTTATTTGGTTGCTATATTCGCAATATCGATAACAAAAATTTACTTGCAAAAGAAAAATCAAAAACTTCCAAAATTCTCAAAATTTTTGCAAACTTTTGCAAAAAACTGTGATGAAAATTCTCAAGAATGTATCATTTTTTGTCATTCCCAGGTATACAATTTTTTTCTCCTCAATATATTCAAAATTGCAAAACAAGCATTTAGAACGATTTCTGAGAAAAATATAAAATAGAAAAAAATTATTCTTATATCTGATACAGCTCTATAATTAATCAGTAATGGGCATTATTTAGGACTCTAATTCCTCTAAAATTTCATGAACCTAACGTCACTTATTTTGGGTATATCATAAAAGAGACTCCTCCTGAGGCCAAGTGATGTCATCATATGTCGAAAAATGAAGTTCAAATATTTCCATCAGTATACAAAGCTTCCTCGATGAGAAATTAATTAGTAAAATTTCACTTATTACTTACAAGGCAGGTACTCCAGGTGTCCCTCGCCGATTTGATTCTCCCTGATAAACGTTGTAGCACTCGAAAAACTAAGCGACACACATTTGTTTTTATCCTCGGAAAGACATTTAAATAGGGTGAAACAGCCCCTCAAAGATAGGGGTCGCAAGTGTCGATTGTGTAGTTTTGTGTTTAAAAACCAAATTGATTTCGACCAAACCTACTGGAAAGGTTTCCTCGTGATGAAAAATGAAAAACGTAATTTAAAAAAAATGAAGGGGGTAAACCACCCCTACATATTAATAAAGTTCTGCAGAAAATTGCTCAATTCACCGGAAAAAATAAAAAATAAAATATTTTGCTCTTGAGACAAAAATAAAGTTGACGTGTTTCGCCAAAAAGAATGCGTAGAAAAATGAATGGGGGTAGCTACACCTAAACACTTTTTATTTTGTGTCTATGATAATATATACTTTCCAGACACAAACTAATTGGAAAATTAGTTTGATAACGAAGGAAGTAAAATAGAGTCCATCCAACATCAATACAAAAATTACGCAGGGCTTAACCACCCCTGAATATTTTTAAATGTGCTGAAAATTGCTAAATACACCGGAAAAAATATAAAATAAATTTATTTTGCACTTGAGACAAGAATAAATTTGACGTGTTTCGCCAAACAAAATTTTTTAAAAAATTATTGGGGGCAGCTACCACTAAACACTTTTTAGTTGGTGTCTATGATAATATATACTTTCCATACACAAAAAAATGGGAAATTAGTTTTATAACGACGGAAGTAAAATAGAGTCCATCCAACATGAATAAAAAAATTACGCGGGGGTAAACCACCCCTATATATTCTCAAATATGCTGAAAATTGCTAAGTTGATAGGAGAAAAATTTTAAAAATATATATTTTGCTCTTGGGACAAAAATGAAGTTAACGTAGTTCACCAAAAAAATTAATGGGGGTAGCTACCTCTAAAAACTTTTTGGTTGATGACTATGATAATATATACTTTCCATACACAAAGACAATTGAGAAAATAGTTTTATGACAAAGGAAATAAAATAGAGTCCATCCAACATGAATAAATATTAAGGCGGGTGTGAACCACCCTCCAATTATGTAGAAAATTGCAAAATAAGACTGAATTCAAGCAAAAAAATTCAAAGAAAATACGTGTTGCACAAAAAAAAAAGAGGATGAAGGTATTTATGTATTTTTAAGAAAAAAGAGCATTGAAGAGGGTAACCACCCCTAAACTATTTTTATACAAAAGAATCATTAAAATCATCAAAAAGTATAAATAATTTATAGACAAAAATGGTACTTTTAGGTGAAATTTACGATATTTTGAGTTCTAGACAGTATATCGAAGATTTCTTCTTCTAAGTTTTAACAATAATGATATTCGTCAAAGAAGTGTTTAAAACATAATGATTTCTTACACCACGAACATCGAATTACAGCGATATTCGTAAAACCTTATATGTCGCAATGTGTTTTACAAGAATCACCGAAGCTAAAGTGCACCGAATTTTCGAATTTACCTGGTTTTTCTGCAATATATCTGCTTTTGTAGCATGAATGTTTAAAAAGATTAGTATATCTTGGCGATGTTAATTGATTATGTACCAAAGACAGAATTTTGTATTCATGTTGCATGGACTCTATTTTACTTCCTTCGCTATGAAACTAATTCTCCAATCTTCTTGTGTCTGGAAAATATATATTTTCATAGACACCAACTAAAAAGTGTTTAGGGGTAGTTACCCCCATTAATGTTTTTTTATATTTTTGTGTCGAAACAAGTCAACTTTATTTTTGTCTCAAGTGCAAAAAAAATTTTTTTGAATTTTTTCGGTGAATTTAGCAATTTTTAGCACATTTAAAAATATGTAGGGGTGGTTTCGCGTAATTTTTTTATTCATGTTGGGTGGACTCCATTTTACTTCCTTCATTATCAAAGTAATTCTCCAATTTTTTTCGTGTCTGGAAAGTATATATTATCATAGACACAAAATAAAAAGTGTGTAGGGGTAGCTACCACCATTAATGTTTTTTATATTTTTTTTGCCAAACACGTCAACTTTATTTGTCCAAACTGCAAAATAAATATATTTTTTATTTTTCTTCTAGTAATTTAGCAATTTTCAGCACATTCAAAAATATGTACGGGTGGTTTACCCCCGCGTAATTTTTTTATTCGTGTTGGATAGACTCTATTTCACTTTCTTTGTTATCAAACTAGTTTTAGAATTTTTTTCGTGTCTGGAAAGTATATATTATCATAGACACAAAATAAAAAGTGTTTAGGGGTAGCTACCCTCATTAACTTTTTACAAATTTTGTTTGGCGAAACACGTCAACTTTATTTTTGTCTCAAGAGCAAAATATATATATATATTTTTTGTTTCCCGGTGAATTTAGCAATTTTCTGCACAACTTTAATAATATGTAGGGGTGGTTTACCTCCTTCAGTTTTTTTTTTGAGATAATTACGTTTTTCATTTTTCATCTCGAGGAAACTTTTCCAATAGGTTTGGTCGAAATCAATTTTATTTTTATGCACAAAACTATATAATCGACACTTGCGACCCCTATCTTTGAGGGGCTGTTTCACCCCCTCAAAGTGTTTTTCCGCGGATGAAAAAAAAAATACGTGTCGCTTAGTTTTTCGAGTACTACAACATATATCAGGGAGAGTCAAATCGGCGAGGGACACCTGGAGTACCTTCCTTATTAGTGTGAAAATATATAAATTTAATTATATATATCAATTAAAAAAGGATAACGTATATAGAAATGGAATGTAACAAATAATAGGCTACGTCATCTTTAACAATGTTATTTTTATTCAGAAAGTTATTACTTCAAACAGGAAAAATTAGAATTATTTACACGTTTTATGCAATCACGTAATTCGATAAAACACAACAGCATGCATACATTTCGTATCGAAAACGTTCGACAAGAAAAGTGCACTAATTGATTAGTGACCAAAATCACTAAAGAATAAGTCAAAAGTTTCACTAATTAGTTTAATTAAAATGAACATGTGGCTTTTTTCTCTTCTATAAGTTAAATACTAAAATATCACTATAGACGGTGTCTAAAAAGTAAAGAAATACCTAAATAACTTTCCAGGTAAAATATTTTTCAAAAAGATCTAGGTCATTCTTAAAGAAACTTTTAATAAGGAATCCAGTAGTGGCCTTGAATTTGACCTTGGGCTTGGCCTCCAGGGTTACTTCAAGGTCAACTTTGTTTTCTCAAGTGGGAACCCCTATTTTTGACAACGGCAATCTAAAGAGCGGAAATTTTTGTGTCCAAACATGTACTTAGGTCATGTGTCAATGATGACCTTGAACTTCAGCTGAAGTTTTTAGGCTTGAACCAGGTATGGGTTTGGTCCATTCTGTACTGCTTCGGCTCAAGTGTTTATGAAAAACGTCGAAGTCATTCTTGGAGTGACTTTTGACGAGGAATTCAGTGGTGACTTTGAATTTGACCTTAGTGTTTGCACTTTGAAGTGACCTTGAAGGTCAATCCCAATATCAAATTCAGGGCCACTACGGATTCCCTGTTAAATGTTACTCCAAGAATGACGTCGACCTTTTTCGTAAACACTTGAGCCGAAGTAGTACGTATTGGACTCGACCCATACCTGGGTCAAGCCTAAAAAACTTCAGCTGAAGCTCAAGGTCATCTTTGGCCCATGACCTGAGACATGTTTCTTGGGGAAGAGAGAATAAGAGAGTCAAGGTTTAACGGGAACTATGTGTGAATTATGCCAAGGACAAGAGCGCAATATTCATGTGACAAAAGAGAGAAAGGAAGTCAGGAGCTTATAGCGAGGATGAGGTGTGGGTGCATGGAGAGTTTCAATAGGTTCTGACTCTCACGGGAGAAGAGGATGTGTGACCTGTGTGGAAAGGGGGATGCAAGAGTGGAGCACTGGTTGGAGGAGTGCCTGGAGGTGGAAAGAAGTGAGATAAGCATGGAGGTATTGTTGCATGAAAAGGGGGGAAAAAGGGCAGTAGCATGGGTGAAGGGAGTGTTGGGTAAGATGGAGATGAAAAGAAGGAACGAGGAAGAGGAATGGAGACGGAAAGATTGTAAATAGTAGAGAAAGTAGATATAAGTAACATGTAAATATTGTAAGTAGTAGATAAGTGGTAGGTATTAGAGCGAAAACAGATGTTGGCAAGCGAGGCAATGCGAAAAAGTAGGGACATGCGTGCGAGGCGAGGCGAAGCGAGGAAGGCAAGGCGATAAAAGCGTGCGACTTAGAGATAAGGAATGGATGGATGTTAGTCTTTAAGAGTTAGTTTTAAGAAAATTCTGTGAAAATGGAAGTGTAAGCAAGTCAATTTTTTAAGGCCAGCAGGCTGAAGAATAAGCGTTTATCTACATGTTTGGGCGGAAAATTTCCCGCTCTTCCGATTGCTGTTGTCAAAAATAGGGGTTCCCATTCGAAAAAAACAAAGTTGACCTTGAAATAACCTTGAAGGTCTAGCTCAGGGTCAAATTCAAGGTCACCCATGGATTCCTCATTAAAAGTTACTTCAAGAATGACCTTCACTTTTTCAGAAAATATTTTACCTGGAAAATTATCAAACTATTGTTTCTTTGAAACGATTCTGACTAAAAAAAAAACAAACTTAATTTCTACATTTTATTAAATGAACACGCACTAATTAACCTATAATATTTCATGAAAATTTTTTATGGTTTTTATAGATTGAATAAGTAGAAAATTTAATAGAGATTATGATAATATTGCATTAGTGCAATCAAATGTAGTATGCAGAATAATGTTAAGTATTGGGAAGGATATAATTGGATTACTTTTACAATTTTGTTATTGTGTGAGTCACATTTTATTATTAATAAAATAAAAATAGAAGCACATTGACTAAATTAAACAGGCCGGAACGGCATATGATGCGGATATTTTAAAACAACATTGATAAAGGAAACTCACGTCTGACATTTTCATATTGGATAACCAAAATACTTTAATATAGTATGGAGCTTAGAATTGTTAATAATAATTTGAACACTTCTTTCTTTAATTGAATCTTTGGCAAAGATAACTTTCTATCAAAAAATATACTTTTATTTAAAGGCTATGTGTAGCAGGCCGAAAAATTTGTGAAGCTGGAAGAGGAGATTTAACTACTCCTCCCGAATTTCAGGATGATGAGACACTTTTTTATTCAAAACTATGTTTTTTTTTGTTTTTTGTGGAACTATAGTTCAAATAAGACATCTGTGATTTTTACGAATCTTTCGAATTAGACTCAAATGTCCTTGATTCTGATCGTGATTCTTGAATATCTATTCCGTTATAGGATGTACATAATGGATGTTCATAAAAACTCCAGAAATTAGGGCTTTTTGAATCCTATTTGAGTGATTCCTAAAGATGACAGATTACTTATCCGAACTGCAGACACGCCTTATTTCATTTGCACGGCAGATATGTTTTTGATGTTAGTTTTATCGACGGCGCTACCACGCTGAAAACACCAGTTCTCGTAAGATCACTGAAGTTAAGCAGTGTTGAGCGCGGTTAGTACTTGGATGGGTGACCGTTCGGGAATACTGCGTGCTGTTGGCCCGTCATGGGTGTGGTGAGCCCACACTACACTAGTAGTAAATAATCCACCTAGAAACACTACCCGAGTCGGGTAGTGTTACGCCTACCCCGAAAGGGAAATGGCCTAATGGTATAAAAAAAATTAGATGTTACATTTTTTAATACACTGGTCACTAGCTAAACGTATTTTCGTTGATATAACGTGTTCTCTACCAATGCTTCGAATTTTCATTTACGAATAAATTGAATTGTGGAATACTAGTTTTGCGACTTACAAGGTAACGAGTTACAGAAAGGTATGTAACCACCTTGGTCGCGTTGTGGTCGTACTTGTCGCCTGTATACCGGATAACTCTTGCAAGACTAATCGGATTAGGTTGCAATTTGGCACACAGTTTAAGGGACCAAAAAGAAAGATCGAGTTTGTTAGCAAGCATTTTTTAAACAAAGGTTCTGGTTTTAACCACAAAAAAACGAAAAATCAAAATTTTCATTTTGTGATCAAACTATGCAAGATGCGAAAAACAGCGAAAAACAGATGCGAAAAACAATTCCTAGCTAATAACAGGATAATAGCCGTAGTTTACTAGGGGGCTAGTTTGCATCCAATACCTGCCAGACTAGTAACATGGTGATAACAGTCGACAGCCGTCTTAAACTTCGTGTGCATGTGCAACGAATAAGCATTCATTGGATCCGTGATTCCCGCACAATTCAAAAGTGCAAACTTAATTTTATTTACCGGTAAAATAATCTCAATTACACAGAAAAAAATGGTTGCATTTCAGATTCAGTACAGAATATCTATAAGCGTAAATATTTTGATAATGTACCATTATATATATTATATACCATTAAGCCATTTCCCTTGCGGGGTAGGCGTGAAACTACCCGATTCGGGTAGTGTTTCCAGGTGGATAGTTTCTTGTAGTAAATAACTACAAGTGTGGGCTCAACACACCCACGTCACGCCAACAGCACGCAGTTAGTAGTATTCCCGAGCGGTCACCCATCCAAGCACTAACCGCGCTCAACACTGCTTAACTTCAGTGATCTAACGAGAACTGGTTTTTTTAGCGTAATATGGCCGTTGGCCATAATGCCTTAAAATTTGGAAATTGTCTAGTTTTTACGTTAAACAATATTAAATTTTTCAATTAAACTGGTTTCAAAATGAAAATCTCTGAATATAAACACCGACATTTGAAATCAGTCAAAATTGAATAAATTCAATTTTTCCGTTTGAAAACTAAATTTGAAATTTAAAAATGTTTTTTTAGTCTTTGATATTTTGAAACTGTTTTTTTTTTACAACTATAATAGTATTATTGAATTGGCTTTAAAAAATAAGTGTAATAACTGTGATTTCTAAGGCCATTTCAAAAATAAAATATATTTCTGAATATTTCTAAGCAATATTGACAAAAGTGACATTTTTAATTGTAAAAAACCTATTAAAATTAGAAAATAATTTCGTTCTTAACATTCTGCTACCTTGCCGTTGGCGGTAACCAAACCATTACCGGCACTGACAATTAGATTTCTGGCGACATTAAAAATCATTTAGGTTTTATCTTGAAAGAATTACTTTAAGTTTTGAAGATTTTACAATATGTCGAAAAAGAATCTGGAAAATATTATAAATTTTTTTTTCGTTTTGCAGAATTTAGAAAATTTTGAGGAAAAACGAATTGTTTCAACAGATATTCAGAAGTTTTGAAAAGATTGGAAAATAATTTAAATCTTGAGACTTTTGAAAGCTTTTAAGATAATAAAAACATTTCTTTCTATCGCTAGCAGAATTTCAAATGCTTTTTATTTTTGTAATTAATTCTCAGAGAATATTTAGAAAGATTTTAAAACATTTTGAAAGATTTCCAAAATTATCAGAAAAGCATCTGGCAGATTTTAAGGCAATTTTTTCAATTTTGATGAGATTAATTAAAAAAATTAGTTTTTAAAGAAAATTCCAAGAGATTTCATAAGGTTTCTAAAAATTTTGAAAATACACCTGTGGGTTTTTAAGGAAGTCAATTCTTTTAATGCTGAAAGATTTTTTCAAATTTAAGAAAAAATTCAAGACTATTTAAAATATAATCAGAAATTTCGAAGAGATTGGAGATATTTTAAAATTTGAAAAGACTTCCTATGAAAATTATATTCATATAACTTAAAAACAAAATGATAATACTTATTTCCTGGGTCTCTTTTGCACGGTCAATAAAATTTAAAAACTCTTCATTATAAACTTTAAAAATTGAAATAAAAATTTTTTTATTCATAAATGAAAGCTACTAACACGCTTTGATTAGCAAAATTTCATTTAAATGCATTTATACTGCAAAATAACTTTTTGTAATTTTTGTGAATTGTACATTTCAAAGATTCAGATTCAGTTAAAAAATATAAATGCACGTTATCATTTTTATAATGCTGCCAATTAAAGAATGTATCAATGAATTTGCGAATTTTTTTCAAAATGAACCCTTTTTAAATTCGAGTTTAAATTAAAAATTACTTCATATTTTTAGTAGTTTCAAATAATAATTATGAGCAATTTTTTAACGGATTCGAATATTTCTAAAAATATTACAAAAATTCTACAAAATTGAAAAAATTTGCTTGAAATCTTCCGGATTCTTCTTTTACAATTTCGTGAATATTTTGAAATCTTTCGAAATATTTTCGTGAAATTAATTTTTCAGAATAAAAAATAATCTCTGATTGCCCTAGGAATCTTGAAAAACTTTTTTTTTGTAATCTTTCACATTTATTTTTACAAAGCTTCTAATTGCTGCATATTGTTATGAAAAAAACCAATTCTATATGGCTATGTATATATCTACTATGGAAAACTAAAACTTTTGAAGGCAGCTTTGTAATTTCAACATAATAATAATAACACTTTTCATATAAAAAATTTAACAGAAGATAAATACTTTATTTAATGATTTGAAATATTTTCGTTTATAAAATATGTGTTCATATGTTATTTCATCAAGTTCGAAGTCTATAATATTATGTCACTTTCCTGGAAATTATTAATCACTTAATTATCTCCCATTCTTAAATTTTTGTAATTGTATTAATAATTTTTATTTCGAATCGCTGGATATTTTGAGGTTAATCTGTCATTGCACGTTGTTGGTCACTTTTTGAAAGAACACGCGCTTTTTTGGTCTTAATAGTAAAAAGGAACGTTACAAATTAAAAAATTAAAATTTTGGAAAAACGGCACGAGCTACGAAAGAAATTAATGGATGTAAGTTCTTCACACAAAAAAGAGCTACAAATTTGTTATTCATTACTTTCCGATAGAACGCGTAGTTTCTGTTTCAATCGTAAAAACTAACATTAAAAATAATTTTTTTTGGGAATATGACACAATCTACGAAAAAATTATTAGACAAAAGTTGTTCACTCAAAAGAAGGGCTGTAAATTTCATATCAATCAATTTTTCATAGGATGCAAGATACAAGATGCAACAAAATTTTACTGAACAACATTTTTCGCCTCAATTTTATCTACAAATTTTCTCCTAACCACTTTACACTAGGAAGCGCATTTTTTGTGTAAATCGGCAGAAATAACATTGAAAATAAATACATTACATTTATGGAAAAACGACACAAGATGCAATACAATTTTTAATAACAAAATTGTTATTACATTTGATAGGATGTGCACTTTTTTTCAATTATAAAAACAAGGCAATGAAAATACTTCGGTTTTAATATCAATGCATATTATTAATTGTAATAATATACATTCATTGAAATAATACATTTTTCAGGGTAGCTGAGAATGAAAATTAATGCAAAATAAAGAACAAATATTAAAGTAATTATGAGAAATTAAATTTGTATTTTACTTTCTAATATCTGAATAAGCAGTCCCAGACAGAGGTACAGAAATAAGTAGGTATAAAATACCGAAGTTTCTCGTCGTCCTGAAATTCAAGATGACTAGCCCGTTTTCAACATTTGGCTAGTCGTCCCGAAAATTATGTATTTTTTTTTATTTCTCTCCTTTTGAGTAAGCTGAAGATTAACAAAACTGCTATTCATACCTAATTAAAAATAAATGTTAAAAAACGGATAAAACTGAAAGTTAGGTTATATTTTATAAAGTTTAGTCCTTTAAGCTTCAACGTATCCAAATTATGTTATGTATGTATTTGCACTGTGTCACCGCAGTCTCAAGTTGGTTCAAAACTTTCCTATGATTTCCGTGCTCTGATTGGACCTTCCTTCGATGTGATCTAGACTCTAGACTAGATACACTTGTTGCCTTTGTATTTAGAATCATTCATTTGTAAAGAGAAAAATCCATTAATTATTCGCTCTCGCACTCTAAAACACTTTTTTGTGATCCAAAAATTAATTTAATTAATTCTACAATGATGATTTATCATACAGAATTTATTTAAACATTTAATAATTCCAAACAAGCGCGTTATTTACTGCCAATGAGACTGCCGATGCAAAGCATGCGCAGTACAGTTGGGGAGCCGAATTGAGAGCACTGCACCTTTATTCGGTGTGCCGGCCTATACTGGCCGTAACACCCTTACCCCTTTTCCAACGCCTCATGGGGGCGGGAAGGCACCCCTGTGACAGGTCACAAAAATGATGTAAGGTAACACACCTACCCCTTTTCCAACGCCTCGTGGGGGCGGAAAGGCACCCCTGTGAGAAGTCACAAAAATAATGTACGATAACACCCCTACCCCTTTTCCAACGCCCTTTGGGGGGCGGAAAGGCACCCCTGTAAGAAGTCACAAAAATAATGTACGATAACACCCCTACCCTTTTTCCAACGCCTCATGGGGGCGGGAAGGCACCCCTGTGACAGGTCACAAAAATAATGTAAGCTAACACCCCTACCCCTTTTCCAACGCCTCGTGGGGGCGGAAAGGCACCCCTGTGAGAAGTCACAAAAATAATGTACGATAACACCCCTACCCCTTTTCCAACGCCTCGTGGGGGCGGGAATGCACCCCTGTGACAAGTCACAAAAATAATGTACGATAACACCCCTACCCCTTTTCCAACGCCTCGTGGGGGCGGGAATGAACCCCTGTGACAAGTCACAAAAATAATGTAAGGTAACACCCCTACCCCTTTTCCAACGCATCGTGGGGGCGGGAATGCACCCTTGTGACAAGTCACAAAAATAATGTAAGGTGACACTCCTACCCCTTTTCCAACGCCTCGTGGGGGCGGGAAGGCACCCTTGTGACAGGTCACAAAAATAATGTAAGGTATTACATATGTATGTAATACATACATATACATATACCTTTGAAAAAAGCTCAAGAAATCGATATATCGATTTAAAACTTTCAGATTCGTGTTTCTCGCCTAAAATCCTATGAGAATCCGCTTTAAAACTTTGTCGCCACGGATATTGTAATATTGCCCGTAATTACAGTATTAGCATTTTTTCGGCACGACTAGCCAAATGGCGCAAATAGTCTAGCCTTTTTCAGTAATTTTGGTCTAGTTGAAAGCAGTAAAATTAATTAAGTGCATTATTTTCAGGCCGACTAGACAAATGTTGAAAATAGGCTAGTCGTCCCGAATTTTGGGGTGATTAACATTTTGTGTGATTTTTGTCTAGTTAAAACGAGAAATTTCATAAAATGCATCATTTTCGGGACGACTAGCCGAATGGTGAAAATAGGATTTTCAATGTTGGTAATTTTGGTCTAGTTAAAAACAGTAGAATTAATAAAGTGAATTATTTTCGGGATGTCGAGCCAAATGGCAGAAATAGGCTAGTCGTCCCGAATTTCGGGATGACTAACATTTATCTTGATTTCCGGCTAGTCGTCCCGACATTCGGGACGACTAGACGCAGCCATAATATACATTTGATATGTAGAAAAGTACGCATTTTGGAAAAAATAATTTTAATTCTTTTCGAAATTTCCTGTTCTGGGTCAGATGCTGTTAAAATAAAAAAATTCCCTGTTCCAGTCCAGAATTTTAATTCTTTTCAAAAATTACCCATTTCAACTAAGAATTGGTTTCTTTTGAAGAGTTCCCTGTTCCAATGCAGACTTTTAGTTCTTTTCGAAAATTTCCCATTTACAGCTCAAAATTTATTATAATTTGAATATTTCCTGTTCCACCTGAGAATTTGTTTGACCCTTAAATGGCACCTGGGGTGTATTACACCCGAAGAAAAATTTGCGCTCTAATTAAGTATACTGAATTCAAAAAAATTAGGTACGTGTTGCCGTCTGGCATTAATTGAGATCTCTCACTAACGGGAAAGTATGTTGGCATAGATCGCCAAGCGTTAGTCTTCGAACAGCAGCCGTCCAAAGTTGACTTCTCAAAAGCGTGGGGTGTCGAACACCGCTTGTGACAGTAGTGTCTATGGCATAGCTGGAATTCTAGGTATTGACAGTGAAGAACCGTCCACTGACTAAAAAGCAATCCACTTGGATAACTATGCAAGGTGTTTAGTTTGCCCTCGCAATAAAGACAAAAAAACAAAAACGACATGCTTTGCTTGCAAACGGCCAATGTGCAACGATGACCGCTCAGGCCTCTGCACCACGTGTGCCTGCATTGATTAATTATTTTTCAATTTGATAAGAGTGTAAATTGCATTGCAAACAATAATATTCATCACTCTCATGTATTTTCACTTTGAACATATTTTTTTAATGCATTTGTATAAATAAACATTGGTTTATATAGAAAAAAATATAGTGCTCATTTTTACCAAAAAACGACGTGTTCATTTCTGAAAATAAATACCTTTTTTGAAAGGTACAATATTGCAGTAATTTTTTTCTGAAGTCATAGTGTTTCGAAAGTTTGTCAATCAATTTTTAGCTAAAAATATTGGAAATTACGCGAGTTATGAATTTTTATATAAAAAAAATCATTTTTCCCGGGTTTTTTCTTGAAACCTTTTTTTAACTATCCTAAATTAAGAAGATGGTTATAAAACCAGTTGGACTTTCAAACAAAAACATTAAGCTATATTATATACAATTCTTGTTACAAAATATGTAGTACAGGCTTCACAATACACGTTCAAACACGCGGGGTGTCAAACACCCCGCGTGCCAGTAATGTAATTATTTTGTGGTGTGCCATTTAAGGGTTAAATTTGAAAATTCCGTTTCGACACAGAATTAGAATTCTTTTGAAAAAATTCCCTGTTACAGTCCAGAATTTTAATTCTTTTTGCGAATTACCCGTTTCGAATCAAAATTAAAATTATTTTTGAGAAATTCCCGCCAAGGACTGGGGCAGACATTGTGAAGAACGAAGTCAAAAAGACTGAAAAACGTATGGAGTTTGTATTTGTGTTAATATTTGGTACTTGAATAAAAAATATAGTTCACTTTATCAATTTTTCTTGTTATAAAATTATTATTATAAACAAAATTATAAGATATTATAAATTTCAAAAATGGCTCTTAACGGGAAATTTGTCTGGGCCAGGTCGGGTACGGATCGGGTGGCCAGATCTGGCTCCGATTAGGCCGTGTGTATCATCAGCGATCGGGTTTAAGTCCGTTTTCCAGATCTGGGCCAGATTCGGGCTGGTCTGGGCCCGGCCTGGGCCATAGCGTAATTCGTACACGGGGAGCAGCGCGCGATGAGAATTTGTTTTTCAATTGAAAATGATGTGAAGTAATAGGGATTCGACTGAAAAATTTTCTAAATTAGAAGCAATATTTCGAGTATAAGGCTAGTTTTCAGGTAATCGTTGTTTTAAGTTTCTTGTAAAAACTTATAAGAATTATTAATATGATTCAGTACGACAAAATTGTATAATTTATATCTAAAGCGTTTCGAATACATTCACTGTCTATTTTATTTATTCATTTTTTCAATACCCAAAAGACAACACAAATGACCTTCTGCAGAAAAAAGTTATCATGCGTACGAAGGGGTCGGACGTTAAAAAGAATAGAAGAAACTAACCGTGATTGCCGAAAACGAGGGAGGCAGAAAAAAGCAAAATTTTTCGTTGGCGCTGGTACTTAATCCTGAAAGATGAAGGGATCGATTGAAGACACTGCGTACTGACAGTGGAAAAGTAATGTCGTGCAGGGTGACAAAGGCGAGAAAAAGGGCAAATGTAAAAGAAAAATGGTCTTTCCAGAGGTCCCTAGCTGAAGATGATACATCTACGGGATTGTACCTTGCGTTAGACTTCCCTGGGGAGATTACAGATTCTGTAATATGCTCAACTTGTTCCAACTGCCGAAAATGCCGGTTTAGTTTGCCCTCGAAGCTTCCAGAGTCTCAAATTCTAAATACAAATGTAATATCAAATCGAGGATGGGCTACTCCCGCAAATGCAGAATTCTCTCACCATTTCAGTGCTCGTGTGCATTCTCGGTTTTGTCTTCATTACGAGCCCTTTGAGGGAGACGCGGTCTTGAAAATGACAGCCCATGGTGCTTTCGAATATCCCAATAGGGATATAAAACAAAGGGCTGGAATAATTCAATTTATTCCAAGTACTTAGTGAGAGTAGCTAGAGTTAAATAATTCAATGTATTTTAGAAATTAAATCCAATATAATTTGATTAGGACAATCTTGACTCGCTTGATCATTTTATATTTTGCTATATCTAATAACGATATGAATGAGAGAATGTGTATAAATGAAGGAGGATTCGTCAAAAATTTGAAAAGAAGAAAAGTGTTCTTCAGAGCAGAAAACAATGTTTAAAATGTTTCAAAATGCAATTTTTAGGAAAAAAGTCATTAGAAATTTTGAATAACTTTTTACTGAAAAGTTATTAGGTATATAGGTACTTTGCGAACGTTAATTCTAAAAAGTTTTTGGAATGAATTTTCGCAAAGTACCTATCTATATACCTTTTTAAGAAAATGTATACCATTTTACATTCTCATCAGAGAAGGTATTAGAATTGTGTAAAAATTGACCCCCCCCCCCCCCCCGTTTTTGTCAAATGTCCACGTTTTGAGACCCCCGGAATGCGAAAAACATGTTTTTACGCATGTTAGTCTGTGTGTGTGTGTCTTGTGTGCGTCTCTAGGTTTTTAGTCAGTCAGAACGATACATTTTGGAAGAATTGACATATTGGAGTAGGATTTGGTATACCATACACTTCAAGTGTCCTAAAATAAAGGTCGAGTTCTTTAGGCATCCATTGTGGATAACAATTTAAAAAGTTGGAGCATTTTCAAAATTTTTGAGACCACTGTTTTTAACATTTAAAAATTCTATGTACGGTTATTTGTTGTACTTAAAAAGGTGAACGATTTATCCTTATGACTCTTCTTTATGGAAAAAATTACCAGACTTATAGCATTTACAAAATTCCAAAAAACAAACGAAAATGAACAT
>CAKNXH010065917.1:0-11355 GCA_932178445.1 Andricus quercusramuli | reverse complement strand
ATTCTGTGATGTAACTAATATAGAACAGGGTGATGGAACTGTTATGTAGCTAGAATGTCACACGTGTTCCAAGAAAGGAACATGAAGGTCACATTGTTCTGTAACAGTGTTACTGTAAGGATACGTAACAGTTCCGGAATTCTGTTATGAACGGAATATAAAGGACACACTGTTCTGTAACGATCTTAGATCAGAGTTGTGCCGACGGCCCACAGTGGGATGAAATCAAAAAACGAGGTTCAAAATAACTTGTAGCTGGCAATTCTTAACCGATTTTGGATTTTTTTTCTTCGAAAAATTCAGCATTAAATTCTGAAGAGAGTTATGTGGCCTGATTTTTGAATTTTTTTTTTCGTTCAAACTTTCATGTTAATGCAAAGAGTGAAGAAAAAGTCGATTTATTCGTTTTTTTTGTTTATCACGTTTAAAAATTTATATAAATTGTTTATAAAATTATAACAAAATATCGGATGATAATTTTCCGTCATTAAATATCACTGGCGATATAATTTGAAGAAAATTAGGAGAAAAAACGATTACTTTCTGCCTTTAAATGTCCACACTAGGCATTTGTTCATATAATTTGTTTCTAAAATCAATAAAAGGTATTGGAAGATAATTGTCCAAAATTAAACGTCACTGACGACCTAATTTGAGGAGAATTAGAAGAAAAACCGATTTCTTTCTGCCTTAAAATGTACACAGTGGGAATTTGTTTATAAAATTGATAAAAAATATCGGATGATAAGTTTTCATCATCAAATATCACTGGCGATATAATTTGAGGAAAACTAAGAGAAAAACCAACTTCTTTCTTCCTTTAAATGTCCACAATAGGCATTTGTTTATAAAATTAATAAAAATATTGATTGATAATTGTCCATCATCAAACATAAGTGGCGATATAATTTGAGAAGAATTAGGGGGAAAAAAGGTTTCTTTCTGCCTTTAATTGTCCACACTAGGCATTTGTTTATAAAATTTGCTTATAAAATTAATGAAAAATATATATCGGATGCCAAATTTTTATGATTGGGTATTATTTTTTCGATGAAAGCAAGTAATTTTAACGCAAAAATGTACTTTGCAAACGAAGAATCCATAGTGTAGACTATTTTTTAAGTTAATTTGTTTATAACGATTAACTTTACAATGTCATAATTTTTTTTGCTTTCAACTACGCCCGTGCCTATAGTCTGCAAATGCTGGTAAAAGAAAACGTTTTTTAACGAAGATAAACAAAAAAAAACAAAAAATCGACTTTTTATTCACTCTTAGCATTAACATATAAAAGCTTAAACAAACAAAAATTCAAAAATCAGGCCACATAAATCTCTTCAAAAGTTAATGCTGAATTTTTCTTTAAAAAAAATTCAAAATCGGTCAAGAATTGCCAGCTACAAGTTATTTTGAACCTCGTTTTTTGATTTCATCCCACTGTGCGGTCGGGCGCAGTCAGTTACTTGAACTGGGTAAGAATACGCCGACAGTAGGGGACAATGTCTGAAATAAAAAAAATAATGAATATATTCCTGAGATTACCCTGGCTTATTCAGCGAAAAACCATGGCCGAGATTTTGTCATGAACGTTCAAGCGGTTCGATAGCGCAATTGGCTAAGGCATCGGCTAGGTACATTTGATTTAGGTAGTTTAGGTAGGGTTCGAATCCCCAACGAGGGCGATTTTTCAACGGGTTTAAGCGTGCGATTATATGTATAGAGGACCGTGCGTGAAATTGTGTTATTTAAAATATAAACAAAGTGCAGCAATAATACAAGAAACATTTTTTTTACATAACCTTGTAACACTGTTACGAAATTGTTACAGAACGATTACAGAACAAATTTACATTGTAACACTGTTACATATGTGTTACGTCACTATAACAGAAAAATGTTCTTTTGTAACCCTGTTCCTGAATTGTTCTAAAAATACATTTTCACTTATAACGCTGTTCCAGAATTGTTACAGAACGATTACAGAACAAATTTACATCGTAACACTGTTACATATGTGTTACGGCACTATTACAGAACATGGTTATTTTTTAACACTGTTCCTAAATTGTTCTAAATATATTTTTTTACATATAACGCTGTTCCAGAATTGTTACAGATCCCTGACAGAACATGGTTCTGTAACAGCGTTATAGAACAGCTACATTCATTTGGGGACGACATTACTCAGACCATGGTCTAAGTATGTTCTAAGTATCTTACAGAACCTGTTCTTTTCTGTTCTAGAACTGTTACATCTCAGTTCTATAACAGTGTCTGCTGGGAACACTTTATTTAAATGATTCAAACGAAAAAACCCATTAATCTACACTTACACGATATATAGACTGCACTTAGGTTACCTTATAGTGCTTGTTTACAAATTTAAAAGTCTTCATCAGAGTCGACAGAAACTAAAGGTTCGTCCAACAGAAGTAACGGACTGAACTTGGCTTCTAAACCCTGGCCGGTTAGAGCTTCTGCGATGCGGAG
The DNA here is from genome assembly GCA_932178445.1 of Andricus quercusramuli. NCBI lineage: Eukaryota > Metazoa > Arthropoda > Insecta > Hymenoptera > Cynipidae > Andricus > Andricus quercusramuli. The sequence goes on along the minus strand of CAKNXH010065917.1, from coordinate 8,865 downwards.
GACAAGGACACTCAGCCAAGTTCAGTCCTTTACTTCTGTTGGACGAACCTTTAGTTTCTGTCGATTCTGATGAAGACTTTTAAATTTGTAAACAAGCACTATAAGGTAATCTAAGTGCATTCTGTATATCGTGTAAGTGTAGATTAATGGGGTTTTTGGTTTGAATCATTTAAATAAAGTGTTGTTTGTTATAAGGGGAAATGAATTTTCAAAATATCTGCGAAAAGTTCAGTAAGTCAGCCCTATTGATAAGACCCTCGCGTATTTTTCGAAGGTGATTTAACCAAAGAATGCCGCCAGGATTTTCAAATTTCTCAAGGAAATACTCGAGTCAGACAGTTGATCCTCGAGGATTTAAGTAAACATAACCATCCTTTCCAGGTTTCATAGACCCACCCAAAATTTTGGATCTAGGTCCACCGAATTTTTGTGAACCTAGCCGCTCTTTTCAGTTTACATAGGCTCACGCATTTGACATAAATATTTTCGTGAAAAAAAACTTAACTTCCGACAGATAAATTTTATCTTACGCAAGATAAATTTTATCTTTCATCAGATAAATTTTACCTTTGAGTAGATAAACGTGCTGCAGCGTTTTTATCCGATTTCAAGATAGAATTTATTCTTGGGATTTACTGTGACATCTTTCGGTTCATGTCACTGAGTATGTTATTTTGTAATGCAACGTTTCTCGCACCAAAAATGATTTTTCAATGTATGTAGCAATTTTATAAAGTGTATTTGAATAGTTATTTTCTTCAATAGTTGATGTCATGTTGGAAATGTGTCATTGCAGCGCTGTATGAATATTAACATGCTGAACCTGAATTATCATATTACTTCATACAATCCTCGACATTGATGTGGAACTGTGGGCCAAGTCGTTGTGAAATGAATCGTGGACGGCTAAGCAGTACCAAATGTCCACAAATCCATATAGTCGATTCATTAAATAAGTAAGTGAATCTACAGTTAGCATATGGACAACACAATATTGATCCAGTGAAAATTTAGAAAAAATTTCAAATTTTTTATATTTTATTATTAATATCTAAAACGGTAGGAATTTTTTTGTTTACAAAATTTTTTTGTTTTTTTTACGGACAAAGTGAGCATCTTAAAAAAAAGGTATATGGCTGGCCCGGGTGATTGCGCCGCTTCAGGGCATCTAAATAAAAAAAAATCGAGTTAATTATTGTTCGGTAGGCTTATCATTCTGATCTGAACTAGGATTTTCCATTTCGAGTGACAAATAACAAAATGGCGGACTTCTAAAAAAATACAACGTTTTTTCCAACTTTTTTTTCTCGGAAATCGGGCTATAAATAAGAAAATAATGAACGGAAAAATAAGACCCTAGTTCTCGCCATAACCACTGATGTGCAGGACAACGTGTTAAAATTTCAGCTCGATCGGTTCAATAGAATATTTTTAATTACCCGGGCCGACCGAAAAAACGTTGTTTTGAGAAAAACGCGTTTAGCTTTAATAACAGATTTTATTGAGAAAACTCCTACACTCATCGGCTATGCCTAATACATACAAATAAACCTTCCGTTTCCTTATAGGGATCATTTTCAGCAACTTTGTCTGCCCTACGGCTCGATCTGGCTATTTTAGAATCGCCAAACGTTGCCTTCCGACCGTTTGCTGCTGTTGTGCTGTTGTGCGTCTCGACTATGTGCTGTAGCTTCGTGAATTTTTCATATTTCACTCTAAAATTTTCACAATATACTCTCAATATATTTTACTTTCGGAACATGTAAGCAAAAAAATCGATTTTTTTAAATTTGGTTACCAAACTACCCCCTTAAACGTTTGATAAAATTTAAAAAAAATCATCAAAATTAGGAAATCGAATTCACAAAAAGTTTCTGTTGATTGAAAGGAACAAGTTTGTTTAAAATTTAACACAAAGTTTACTCAACCAATTTTCATTTAATCAACCAACTGCAGTCGATCCAGCGATTTTCTTGAATGAACAACATTTCTTATCTAATTATAAATCATCATACCAATTTGCTAGATAAAACGAAACGATTTCATTATGACAAGATAATAAGTTTCAGTCGAAGGATAACTTGTTTACGTCACTGATGTCTTCATGGATCAAAAATACATACACTCGTTTGGCAGGCTTTCGCGAGTTTCTCTCCTGGGAAAAATTGCCAAAAAATAAAAAAATAAAGATAGTTACAAAGTCTCGATATCATATTGATAAAGTCAACTTTAAGCTTGTTTTGGGAAACCTGTGACCGAGTTTTTCTCTATTTTATCCACAGAGTCGAATAGAGCCTTGGCTGCTCTAGCATACGTTAGACATGATGCAGCTGCGCGCTGCCGCGCCGGTTACACCGCAAAGGTTGCCTACTCGATTAATCATGCACCTCACTCGCAAGTTTTCGAACAGTCTAGCTATACTTACACCCGAGAGAGATATAAATATTTATCGATCCACATCAGCTGGTTGGCTCTACGTATATAAAATCTTAAAATCAAATTTCTTCGATTTCAATGTCTATATAATAGAGTGGGTCGAAAAAACAAAGTTATGGAAATCGAAATCGGAACTAGGGTAATGGGTATAATCATTGGCCACTTAAGAAGTTTTTTCAGTTTAAAAATTTGTAAAAAAAAGCTATAAGCGTTGAACGAAATTCTACGATACACCGACGGATAATCAGTTTTATAAAGATTTAAATTACCGTAGCAAGTTCAGCGTTAAAAGTAGTAGATAATTTACATTGAAAGAAAGTAACAATGTTGTCAAGAAATGCAATCATTGGCGATGAAGACATAGTTATTAGCATAGGTTAATGATTGTATTGGCCACAGAAATGTGGTAGAATACAGTCATTGGACACATCGTTGGCTATATTAGGTTGACCGGAGCCAAAAACTGTATTTGACATGATTTCCACTCTATATTCTTAATACACAGTGACCATCAATTATATACATAGTCTACAAAAAGTGTAAACTATTTCGAATACATTTTTGCAAAGATATACTCATTTTATTTTTAGATATTGTGGCAAATCACTATGTTTTTGCATAATTCACGAGGTCACGTATTAACCACCCATTTATCAATATACAGACATCATTTGAAGGTTAGAATACTACTATCATGTAGTTTTATTCGGCTAATTCAATTGAAATTTAAGAGTTTTTAAGTAAATCTATCGCAACTATTGAAAAAAAAAAATTTTAAACGCACTACACTGCACTAACCTAGCTTGCCAAATACGTTACGGGATTGTTTGTGCTTCATCCTGCACTATTTATTAGTAGTTTTATTTGTGAGTAATCTTCAATATAAGCATATTCAAATGAGGTGACCAATCTAGAGAGGGGGGGGGGGGGTCAACAATTTTACCGATTACCCTATACGAAAAATTAGTGTATTATGACCCTGAAAGAAAAAATTAATTAAGTGCTGATTGATGAATACCTTCAACTCGAGCGCTAGCAAAATGTGATTTGAAATTTTATTTTCATAGTCTTCATATTTTCGTGTATATCAATTTTTAAAAATGTTTTAGCGCCTCTCCGATTTTCCAGCTTTTTGATTAACGTACATGAAAAGAAAAATTTAATTAATTACAATATGATATTAAAAAAGCAGTGACTAACGAAAATGTGTACAAAAAAATCTGAATATTGGTACCAAAATTTCCCCACGCATAGAGAAGGCCTATTAAAGGTCATAAAAAATATTAACCAACATTATTTAATATCAGGCGGACTTTAGCTTGTTCAAGCAGAGAATTTTTTGGAAAAGGCAAAACCGTTTTCGATTTCTTCCAAATTCAAAACAAATGATTAAGAAAGGCTCGTTGGAGAAATCGATCGGTTAATTTTAATTTTTGGATGTTCAAGAGGCAGTAGAAATTCGTCCTTGTAAAAAAGTAGTTTTTTTAATTTTATTCATATTTTCTTATTACATTATGATCTGAACTATTTATGCCATTCTATAAATGATTTCTTGATTTGCGTCACATGCTTTAAACTTACTTTCTTTTATTAACCTCATGCGGAAATAGCGTATCGCAGTATTTAATATTTCCTGGAACTTATACCCAGTAAGTTCACTTCCACAATGCTCTACTTTCTCATATTCACCCTAGGTTAGCGCATTTTTAGCCTTGGATTTGAAGGATTTGAAAATTCATATTTTAGAATGTTAGTCGCGAAAAACTTGACATTTCCAAAAACATTTTTGAACACAACTCCCGTACAAACTAAAAAGATACATAAGTCCAATTAAATTTCACTCGAACTGAGAGAATCAAGAAGAACTGTTTGCCTAAAGAACTCTAATATCAAATAAAATTTTGAATAATCTAGATACACCATTTGGGTGAAAATGATGTGCTCTTTCATATTTTGTAATAAAAAATTGCTTTTTTGAACAATTTCTATTGGAAGATGGACTTCCGATTTTTTACTAGTTGCGCAGTCAAAAATACAAGGCAAAAAGAACACAAAGTCACTTGCGGACGATGCCTTTATCGAAGAGCTCGAGCACGGCCTCAAAATACAACAACAAAGCATACGTAAGGGACACTGTGTTTTCAGCGGCTGTCCCGAACTTACCCGAACGATCGTCACTAGTATATAGCCAAATCTAGCCGGGACTTATTTTCCTTGGATTTCCGGTCAGAGCCCGAGCTATTTGACAAGTCTAAAACATACGTAGGGGCAAGCGATTCTTTACATTTGTAAATTCCCTACGCACTCGGCCACTTTTACAAGGCAGAAAAGACACAAAGTTCTTTAGGTTCTTTTTTATTTGTATGCTGATGACGTATTACATGCCTTATGCAGATTTTAGGACACGCAAAGTGCTTTGTGTATCCTTTATGTTGTATTTCTTTAACTTTTTCGACTTTCCTTATTTATAAACAATCGTTTTTTGCAATAAATGTTATTCATTATTAATTTTTATTAACACAGACGCAGCTTTCTTTCACGAATCCATCGATACTAACAACTCATTTTCCATCAAAATGTCACGTATGTTTTTAGTTTGGACGGCAGATAATGCCGCTTTAATGGTTAATTGTTCAAAATTTTAATACATTCTACCATGTTTCAACTTCATCCCAGAATTTTCAGTTACTTAGTATTTAAACTACAGCTTGTCAAAATTGCGGTGTGTCATGGTGACCCAGTGTTACAGTCTCGTTCGAAAAAAGGTGAAAAAAAGGCTGGAATAAAAGGTTCGAGAAAAAAGGCAAATATAATAAAGGAAATGTATGATCTGGTCACTTAACTACGTAGATATTCATCGATAAATTAAGGGGAAAAGTGACAGTAGACTCTACACTTCTATTTAATCTTACTCTATATATATAATAAACTACAAACATCAATAGCGATATAAATATTTGAATGAATAATAAATAAAATTAATCGTAAGCTCATCATAAGTAGCAGAAATTCATAACGCATATGCATTATCGTTTTTATTTCTTTAATCGTATATTATTTAAAAATAGTATAATATGGATATCACGATAATCTGAAAAAGAAATTTAAATGCTATGTCGAGTTCAAGGTTAAAATCGCCAGTCGAGAAAAGTTTGCGTGCATATAACTCCTTTGAACATTTTTTTATTATATTTAATGCGACACGGCAAGCGATAAGGAAGCGAATCTAAAACTTCGATTTTTTCCATGGAGCTGCAAAAGCAGGGAGCAGCAGAAGCAATATCGATAACAACCAAATGTGGCAGGTACACTCAGATTTATTTCAAAAATGTACAAACATTTTGTGTGCTACTATTGTGTACACATGAGCATAGATACTGAGCTCATGATATGTATTAAAATCCTTCAAATCGGAGCAATATAATTACTTCTTCTTGTCAATTTACGCGAATGTTTTAATTAAATCCATTATCTTAGTAATTAGTTATCAACCAAATTTTTCGATACAAAAACTTTTTTAGGGCCAATTTAATATTTGTCGCGTATTAAAATTTTGGACATTATATTTAGCAAAATTCATCCAGATTTAGGGAAAAAATATCTGATTTTGAGTAAAATTTGTCTGGATTTAAGAATCAATTCTGAAATTCAGACCTTGAGCTCTTAAACTTAGAACCATTTTATTTAAATCTAGAACAATACAATTCTGAATCGGAAACTTATGTTTTCCTTTTTAATTTTAGTTAGCACTTGTGGGAATACATGACATTTCTTATTAATAAGCAAAAGTTGATTCAAACAGTGAAAACTGCTGGCATACCAACTTTTTCATTAATTTCTTCTATGAAGAACTTTTCTCTCTTTTTCATCACGTAAAAAATTGTGCATTGAAATATTTAAAAGAACCAAATTCCCAATTGGTAAAAAGATATCACTTAAATATTGCATTCTAAAAGTGTAGAGGAAACTACATAGATATGGAATTTGTTTACCGTGAAAGAAAGTAATAGCATAAAAGTACATATATGTGACTTCGTACGTTGAGGCATTGCTTAAATTAACAACAAAAGCATATTGCTGTGTTGGGATTGCTTAACATATAAAAGCGAGCGTGAAAAATGGCTTTGCATTTTCAAACAAAGGAAATGTTGCCTACATGAGGGGGTTGTTTTCCTGATTTGTCGGTTGTGATGAAGATCTTCTTGTTCTCCATAAAGTCAGCCTAGCAAATCCGTATTTGGTCATCTTGTGGAAACACCACTTATCTTCTTTTCTTCAAAATAAAGCAGCTAAGTCATCCTCTTACCATTCCATTTTCCAGAAATATTAATTTTTCAACTAGTCTCAAACGTTTATAACTAGTCCTACAATTCTTTTGGCCTTCTCGATACATTTCCGTAAAATATCACGAAAGGACATATGCTTCGAAAACTGCTCCACGGAGTTAAATATTCAAATTCAATTGAGCCAGTTTTATATTTTTCGACTTAATATTCACATCAGCACAATAAACATTATTTTTTAGTACAAGATTGTTTATGCTTATTCAAGAAAAATGTTTGTAGAAAGTGCTTCGCAAAAATATTTCATGAATATTCTTCGATGAACCGACGCGTTGCAAACATTTATCGAATACATGCGAATTAAAGACTGAATAAATAAATAGCACAGCCAATTTCGTTGAAGAAAATTTAATAAGACGCACTATTTTTTATTTTACTTATTTTATTTTATTTTTGGGTAAAGTTAACTTCACATTGATTTAGGTCATTCCGTTGCAGAAGGCGCCTCATGCCGCGAAACTTTTATGTGAACACACGGCGAAACTTTGATATGTGTGTCTCCAAGTGCAAGCAGAGTTAACAGGCGTCCTGGTCGTCAAGGCACTGAGCTTGCGCAATTCATGTTGTGTTTCAACAGAAACTCTCAATCGGTGGGACAATCTCACTCGCACATGGACGTGTATTTTTACAACTAAGAACGTGCTTTTCCATGTTTATTTATTATCTTGTAAATTTTTTTCTTTTTTTTCTGATGGGCAGTTTCCAGATAATCCGTTAGTGGTACAATCACGTAATCACGAGTGTTAATTGAGCGAAATGTCTAGAAAAATGCGATATCTCATTTAATATTTTACAATAGATTAAAAAATATGTCAGTGTTCACTTATTTACTTGGAAGGTTAGATATTCGGACGAACTAATTTCGAGAGTTTTTCTTCAATGGTCGATGCGAAGGTCGCGGAAAAGAATCGATCAGGTTGATATGTACCGACCCCGGAATAAAATGAATAAATTAGAAGTTGTGTTTCTTCAGACTTTTACAAAAATTTAGAGTAATTTTGAGTCACTGAACACTGTGTCTCTGGTCTTCACATCGATTTTCTACTTTCATCCCTTCATTGCACACTGAGAACCACTTTGAAGGGAGATACTCAAAAATTCAATAAATCTTCTTCCAACCCCTTGTTTAAATTTACGGTGCATCAGTCCTTCAACTGCAAGGCGACACCTGTCGTCCCTCCGGTTTCTCCTGATATTGAATGGCCAAGCGCCTGCGCATCTTCACCACCGTTGACCTCCGACCCTTTTGCAAGCCTTTTTCGATTTCATCAAAGCACGCTCTCAAAATCGAAAAAGGAAAAACCTGCAGGTAATTTTTTCAATGAATGTGCATGGATATGGGAGTGTAGCGAGAGCTCTTGAGTGTGATTAGGTCATGTTGGAACTGGGCTGGATTAGTTGGTATAATGGTAGAGAATTTAAAAATGGGCAGAGTTGTTTTTCACACAATGGTTGAAGAGATTTTTTGCAAGACCGGACATTTTCGACTCCTCGGTTGGTTGCTAGATGCGAGGTCGCCGAAGACTGTCGATTGGAGGCGTTCGAGTCAGTGGCTTTCCCTACCACTCTGGGGGTGAAATTATACGGAAAGGGTACTACAGAACGTAATGTATTGGATGGTATGGAGATTTCATTCTTTCGATTAAGCCCACAGCTCAGATTTTCTTATCAAGAAAAACGATTTATTCTTCCTACACTGAAGGAATTATAATATCTAACAAAAATGCATAGACCTTTATTTCTTGAGTATCCAATATCTTTGAGAAGATAAAATTGGTTGCACTTTTTTTTCGCATTTTATTTTCTTTAGTTTCATAGATATTTTAAAACAAGCCGTACTTAATGGATCATATACATGTTTACTTTCCTTTGAAGTACCCTTCATCTTGCACGTTACAAATGCTATACTATTAGGCTTCATAACATTTTTCATCCATTACGATGGGTATAAAATATTATAATTAAATTAAGGTTTGCAGTTCACAACTAGATAACCAACAAAATGGGAATTATCCAAAACAGCGGAAAAACATGCTGTTAAATCGAAATAACTATTCAAAGATGAAACAAAAGTACACTCCTGAGC
>CAKNXH010065916.1:0-11366 GCA_932178445.1 Andricus quercusramuli | reverse complement strand
ATTCTGTGATGTAACTAATATAGAACAGGGTGATGGAACTGTTATGTAGCTAGAATGTCACACGTGTTCCAAGAAAGGAACATGAAGGTCACATTGTTCTGTAACAGTGTTACTGTAAGGATACGTAACAGTTCCGGAATTCTGTTATGAACGGAATATAAAGGACACACTGTTCTGTAACGATCTTAGATCAGAGTTGTGCCGACGGCCCACAGTGGGATGAAATCAAAAAACGAGGTTCAAAATAACTTGTAGCTGGCAATTCTTAACCGATTTTGGATTTTTTTTCTTCGAAAAATTCAGCATTAAATTCTGAAGAGAGTTATGTGGCCTGATTTTTGAATTTTTTTTTTCGTTCAAACTTTCATGTTAATGCAAAGAGTGAAGAAAAAGTCGATTTATTCGTTTTTTTTGTTTATCACGTTTAAAAATTTATATAAATTGTTTATAAAATTATAACAAAATATCGGATGATAATTTTCCGTCATTAAATATCACTGGCGATATAATTTGAAGAAAATTAGGAGAAAAAACGATTACTTTCTGCCTTTAAATGTCCACACTAGGCATTTGTTCATATAATTTGTTTCTAAAATCAATAAAAGGTATTGGAAGATAATTGTCCAAAATTAAACGTCACTGACGACCTAATTTGAGGAGAATTAGAAGAAAAACCGATTTCTTTCTGCCTTAAAATGTACACAGTGGGAATTTGTTTATAAAATTGATAAAAAATATCGGATGATAAGTTTTCATCATCAAATATCACTGGCGATATAATTTGAGGAAAACTAAGAGAAAAACCAACTTCTTTCTTCCTTTAAATGTCCACAATAGGCATTTGTTTATAAAATTAATAAAAATATTGATTGATAATTGTCCATCATCAAACATAAGTGGCGATATAATTTGAGAAGAATTAGGGGGAAAAAAGATTTCTTTCTGCCTTTAATTGTCCACACTAGGCATTTGTTTATAAAATTTGCTTATAAAATTAATGAAAAATATATATCGGATGCCAAATTTTTATGATTGGGTATTATTTTTTCGATGAAAGCAAGTAATTTTAACGCAAAAATGTACTTTGCAAACGAAGAATCCATAGTGTAGACTATTTTTTAAGTTAATTTGTTTATAACGATTAACTTTACAATGTCATAATTTTTTTTGCTTTCAACTACGCCCGTGCCTATAGTCTGCAAATGCTGGTAAAAGAAAACGTTTTTTAACGAAGATAAACAAAAAAAAACAAAAAATCGACTTTTTATTCACTCTTAGCATTAACATATAAAAGCTTAAACAAACAAAAATTCAAAAATCAGGCCACATAAATCTCTTCAAAAGTTAATGCTGAATTTTTCTTTAAAAAAAATTCAAAATCGGTCAAGAATTGCCAGCTACAAGTTATTTTGAACCTCGTTTTTTGATTTCATCCCACTGTGCGGTCGGGCGCAGTCAGTTACTTGAACTGGGTAAGAATACGCCGACAGTAGGGGACAATGTCTGAAATAAAAAAAATAATGAATATATTCCTGAGATTACCCTGGCTTATTCAGCGAAAAACCATGGCCGAGATTTTGTCATGAACGTTCAAGCGGTTCGATAGCGCAATTGGCTAAGGCATCGGCTAGGTACATTTGATTTAGGTAGTTTAGGTAGGGTTCGAATCCCCAACGAGGGCGATTTTTCAACGGGTTTAAGCGTGCGATTATATGTATAGAGGACCGTGCGTGAAATTGTGTTATTTAAAATATAAACAAAGTGCAGCAATAATACAAGAAACATTTTTTTTACATAACCTTGTAACACTGTTACGAAATTGTTACAGAACGATTACAGAACAAATTTACATTGTAACACTGTTACATATGTGTTACGTCACTATAACAGAAAAATGTTCTTTTGTAACCCTGTTCCTGAATTGTTCTAAAAATACATTTTCACTTATAACGCTGTTCCAGAATTGTTACAGAACGATTACAGAACAAATTTACATCGTAACACTGTTACATATGTGTTACGGCACTATTACAGAACATGGTTATTTTTTAACACTGTTCCTAAATTGTTCTAAATATATTTTTTTACATATAACGCTGTTCCAGAATTGTTACAGATCCCTGACAGAACATGGTTCTGTAACAGCGTTATAGAACAGCTACATTCATTTGGGGACGACATTACTCAGACCATGGTCTAAGTATGTTCTAAGTATCTTACAGAACCTGTTCTTTTCTGTTCTAGAACTGTTACATCTCAGTTCTATAACAGTGTCTGCTGGGAACACTTTATTTAAATGATTCAAACGAAAAAACCCATTAATCTACACTTACACGATATATAGACTGCACTTAGGTTACCTTATAGTGCTTGTTTACAAATTTAAAAGTCTTCATCAGAGTCGACAGAAACTAAAGGTTCGTCCAACAGAAGTAACGGACTGAACTTGGCTTCTAAACCCTGGCCGGTTAGAGCTTCTGCGATGCGGAGGACAAGGACACTCAGCCAAGTTCAGTCCTTTACTTCTGTTGGACGAACCTTTAGTTTCTGTCGATTCTGATGAAGACTTTTAAATTTGTAAACAAGCACTATAAGGTAATCTAAGTGCATTCTGTATATCGTGTAAGTGTAGATTAATGGGGTTTTTGGTTTGAATCATTTAAATAAAGTGTTGTTTGTTATAAGGGGAAATGAATTTTCAAAATATCTGCGAAAAGTTCAGTAAGTCAGCCCTATTGATAAGACCCTCGCGTATTTTTCGAAGGTGATTTAACCAAAGAATGCCGCCAGGATTTTCAAATTTCTCAAGGAAATACTCGAGTCAGACAGTTGATCCTCGAGGATTTAAGTAAACATAACCATCCTTTCCAGGTTTCATAGACCCACCCAAAATTTTGGATCTAGGTCCACCGAATTTTTGTGAACCTAGCCGCTCTTTTCAGTTTACATAGGCTCACGCATTTGACATAAATATTTTCGTGAAAAAAAACTTAACTTCCGACAGATAAATTTTATCTTACGCAAGATAAATTTTATCTTTCATCAGATAAATTTTACCTTTGAGTAGATAAACGTGCTGCAGCGTTTTTATCCGATTTCAAGATAGAATTTATTCTTGGGATTTACTGTGACATCTTTCGGTTCATGTCACTGAGTATGTTATTTTGTAATGCAACGTTTCTCGCACCAAAAATGATTTTTCAATGTATGTAGCAATTTTATAAAGTGTATTTGAATAGTTATTTTCTTCAATAGTTGATGTCATGTTGGAAATGTGTCATTGCAGCGCTGTATGAATATTAACATGCTGAACCTGAATTATCATATTACTTCATACAATCCTCGACATTGATGTGGAACTGTGGGCCAAGTCGTTGTGAAATGAATCGTGGACGGCTAAGCAGTACCAAATGTCCACAAATCCATATAGTCGATTCATTAAATAAGTAAGTGAATCTACAGTTAGCATATGGACAACACAATATTGATCCAGTGAAAATTTAGAAAAAATTTCAAATTTTTTATATTTTATTATTAATATCTAAAACGGTAGGAATTTTTTTGTTTACAAAATTTTTTTGTTTTTTTTACGGACAAAGTGAGCATCTTAAAAAAAAGGTATATGGCTGGCCCGGGTGATTGCGCCGCTTCAGGGCATCTAAATAAAAAAAAATCGAGTTAATTATTGTTCGGTAGGCTTATCATTCTGATCTGAACTAGGATTTTCCATTTCGAGTGACAAATAACAAAATGGCGGACTTCTAAAAAAATACAACGTTTTTTCCAACTTTTTTTTCTCGGAAATCGGGCTATAAATAAGAAAATAATGAACGGAAAAATAAGACCCTAGTTCTCGCCATAACCACTGATGTGCAGGACAACGTGTTAAAATTTCAGCTCGATCGGTTCAATAGAATATTTTTAATTACCCGGGCCGACCGAAAAAACGTTGTTTTGAGAAAAACGCGTTTAGCTTTAATAACAGATTTTATTGAGAAAACTCCTACACTCATCGGCTATGCCTAATACATACAAATAAACCTTCCGTTTCCTTATAGGGATCATTTTCAGCAACTTTGTCTGCCCTACGGCTCGATCTGGCTATTTTAGAATCGCCAAACGTTGCCTTCCGACCGTTTGCTGCTGTTGTGCTGTTGTGCGTCTCGACTATGTGCTGTAGCTTCGTGAATTTTTCATATTTCACTCTAAAATTTTCACAATATACTCTCAATATATTTTACTTTCGGAACATGTAAGCAAAAAAATCGATTTTTTTAAATTTGGTTACCAAACTACCCCCTTAAACGTTTGATAAAATTTAAAAAAAATCATCAAAATTAGGAAATCGAATTCACAAAAAGTTTCTGTTGATTGAAAGGAACAAGTTTGTTTAAAATTTAACACAAAGTTTACTCAACCAATTTTCATTTAATCAACCAACTGCAGTCGATCCAGCGATTTTCTTGAATGAACAACATTTCTTATCTAATTATAAATCATCATACCAATTTGCTAGATAAAACGAAACGATTTCATTATGACAAGATAATAAGTTTCAGTCGAAGGATAACTTGTTTACGTCACTGATGTCTTCATGGATCAAAAATACATACACTCGTTTGGCAGGCTTTCGCGAGTTTCTCTCCTGGGAAAAATTGCCAAAAAATAAAAAAATAAAGATAGTTACAAAGTCTCGATATCATATTGATAAAGTCAACTTTAAGCTTGTTTTGGGAAACCTGTGACCGAGTTTTTCTCTATTTTATCCACAGAGTCGAATAGAGCCTTGGCTGCTCTAGCATACGTTAGACATGATGCAGCTGCGCGCTGCCGCGCCGGTTACACCGCAAAGGTTGCCTACTCGATTAATCATGCACCTCACTCGCAAGTTTTCGAACAGTCTAGCTATACTTACACCCGAGAGAGATATAAATATTTATCGATCCACATCAGCTGGTTGGCTCTACGTATATAAAATCTTAAAATCAAATTTCTTCGATTTCAATGTCTATATAATAGAGTGGGTCGAAAAAACAAAGTTATGGAAATCGAAATCGGAACTAGGGTAATGGGTATAATCATTGGCCACTTAAGAAGTTTTTTCAGTTTAAAAATTTGTAAAAAAAAGCTATAAGCGTTGAACGAAATTCTACGATACACCGACGGATAATCAGTTTTATAAAGATTTAAATTACCGTAGCAAGTTCAGCGTTAAAAGTAGTAGATAATTTACATTGAAAGAAAGTAACAATGTTGTCAAGAAATGCAATCATTGGCGATGAAGACATAGTTATTAGCATAGGTTAATGATTGTATTGGCCACAGAAATGTGGTAGAATACAGTCATTGGACACATCGTTGGCTATATTAGGTTGACCGGAGCCAAAAACTGTATTTGACATGATTTCCACTCTATATTCTTAATACACAGTGACCATCAATTATATACATAGTCTACAAAAAGTGTAAACTATTTCGAATACATTTTTGCAAAGATATACTCATTTTATTTTTAGATATTGTGGCAAATCACTATGTTTTTGCATAATTCACGAGGTCACGTATTAACCACCCATTTATCAATATACAGACATCATTTGAAGGTTAGAATACTACTATCATGTAGTTTTATTCGGCTAATTCAATTGAAATTTAAGAGTTTTTAAGTAAATCTATCGCAACTATTGAAAAAAAAAAATTTTAAACGCACTACACTGCACTAACCTAGCTTGCCAAATACGTTACGGGATTGTTTGTGCTTCATCCTGCACTATTTATTAGTAGTTTTATTTGTGAGTAATCTTCAATATAAGCATATTCAAATGAGGTGACCAATCTAGAGAGGGGGGGGGGGGGTCAACAATTTTACCGATTACCCTATACGAAAAATTAGTGTATTATGACCCTGAAAGAAAAAATTAATTAAGTGCTGATTGATGAATACCTTCAACTCGAGCGCTAGCAAAATGTGATTTGAAATTTTATTTTCATAGTCTTCATATTTTCGTGTATATCAATTTTTAAAAATGTTTTAGCGCCTCTCCGATTTTCCAGCTTTTTGATTAACGTACATGAAAAGAAAAATTTAATTAATTACAATATGATATTAAAAAAGCAGTGACTAACGAAAATGTGTACAAAAAAATCTGAATATTGGTACCAAAATTTCCCCACGCATAGAGAAGGCCTATTAAAGGTCATAAAAAATATTAACCAACATTATTTAATATCAGGCGGACTTTAGCTTGTTCAAGCAGAGAATTTTTTGGAAAAGGCAAAACCGTTTTCGATTTCTTCCAAATTCAAAACAAATGATTAAGAAAGGCTCGTTGGAGAAATCGATCGGTTAATTTTAATTTTTGGATGTTCAAGAGGCAGTAGAAATTCGTCCTTGTAAAAAAGTAGTTTTTTTAATTTTATTCATATTTTCTTATTACATTATGATCTGAACTATTTATGCCATTCTATAAATGATTTCTTGATTTGCGTCACATGCTTTAAACTTACTTTCTTTTATTAACCTCATGCGGAAATAGCGTATCGCAGTATTTAATATTTCCTGGAACTTATACCCAGTAAGTTCACTTCCACAATGCTCTACTTTCTCATATTCACCCTAGGTTAGCGCATTTTTAGCCTTGGATTTGAAGGATTTGAAAATTCATATTTTAGAATGTTAGTCGCGAAAAACTTGACATTTCCAAAAACATTTTTGAACACAACTCCCGTACAAACTAAAAAGATACATAAGTCCAATTAAATTTCACTCGAACTGAGAGAATCAAGAAGAACTGTTTGCCTAAAGAACTCTAATATCAAATAAAATTTTGAATAATCTAGATACACCATTTGGGTGAAAATGATGTGCTCTTTCATATTTTGTAATAAAAAATTGCTTTTTTGAACAATTTCTATTGGAAGATGGACTTCCGATTTTTTACTAGTTGCGCAGTCAAAAATACAAGGCAAAAAGAACACAAAGTCACTTGCGGACGATGCCTTTATCGAAGAGCTCGAGCACGGCCTCAAAATACAACAACAAAGCATACGTAAGGGACACTGTGTTTTCAGCGGCTGTCCCGAACTTACCCGAACGATCGTCACTAGTATATAGCCAAATCTAGCCGGGACTTATTTTCCTTGGATTTCCGGTCAGAGCCCGAGCTACTTGACAAGTCTAAAACATACGTAGGGGCAAGCGATTCTTTACATTTGTAAATTCCCTACGCACTCGGCCACTTTTACAAGGCAGAAAAGACACAAAGTTCTTTAGGTTCTTTTTTATTTGTATGCTGATGACGTATTACATGCCTTATGCAGATTTTAGGACACGCAAAGTGCTTTGTGTATCCTTTATGTTGTATTTCTTTAACTTTTTCGACTTTCCTTATTTATAAACAATCGTTTTTTGCAATAAATGTTATTCATTATTAATTTTTATTAACACAGACGCAGCTTTCTTTCACGAATCCATCGATACTAACAACTCATTTTCCATCAAAATGTCACGTATGTTTTTAGTTTGGACGGCAGATAATGCCGCTTTAATGGTTAATTGTTCCAAATTTTAATACATTCTACCATGTTTCAACTTCATCCCAGAATTTTTTCAGAATTTTCAGTTACTTAGTATTTAAACTACAGCTTGTCAAAATTGCGGTGTGTCATGGTGACCCAGTGTTACAGTCTCGTTCGAAAAAAGGTGAAAAAAAGGCTGGAATAAAAGGTTCGAGAAAAAAGGCAAATATAATAAAGGAAATGTATGATCTGGTCACTTAACTACGTAGATATTCATCGATAAATTAAGGGGAAAAGTGACAGTAGACTCTACACTTCTATTTAATCTTACTCTATATATATAATAAACTACAAACATCAATAACGATATAAATATTTGAATGAATAATAAATAAAATTAATCGTAAGCTCATCATAAGTAGCAGAAATTCATAACGCATATGCATTATCGTTTTTATTTCTTTAATCGTATATTATTTAAAAATAGTATAATATGGATATCACGATAATCTGAAAAAGAAATTTAAATGCTATGTCGAGTTCAAGGTTAAAATCGCCAGTCGAGAAAAGTTTGCGTGCATATAACTCCTTTGAACATTTTTTTATTATATTTAATGCGACACGGCAAGCGATAAGGAAGCGAATCTAAAACTTCGATTTTTTCCATGGAGCTGCAAAAGCAGGGAGCAGCAGAAGCAATATCGATAACAACCAAATGTGGCAGGTACACTCAGATTTATTTCAAAAATGTACAAACATTTTGTGTGCTACTATTGTGTACACATGAGCATAGATACTGAGCTCATGATATGTATTAAAATCCTTCAAATCGGAGCAATATAATTACTTCTTCTTGTCAATTTACGCGAATGTTTTAATTAAATCCATTATCTTAGTAATTAGTTATCAACCAAATTTTTCGATACAAAAACTTTTTTAGGGCCAATTTAATATTTGTCGCGTATTAAAATTTTGGACATTATATTTAGCAAAATTCATCCAGATTTAGGGAAAAAATATCTGATTTTGAGTAAAATTTGTCTGGATTTAAGAATCAATTCTGAAATTCAGACCTTGAGCTCTTAAACTTAGAACCATTTTATTTAAATCTAGAACAATACAATTCTGAATCGGAAACTTATGTTTTCCTTTTTAATTTTAGTTAGCACTTGTGGGAATACATGACATTTCTTATTAATAAGCAAAAGTTGATTCAAACAGTGAAAACTGCTGGCATACCAACTTTTTCATTAATTTCTTCTATGAAGAACTTTTCTCTCTTTTTCATCACGTAAAAAATTGTGCATTGAAATATTTAAAAGAACCAAATTCCCAATTGGTAAAAAGATATCACTTAAATATTGCATTCTAAAAGTGTAGAGGAAACTACATAGATATGGAATTTGTTTACCGTGAAAGAAAGTAATAGCATAAAAGTACATATATGTGACTTCGTACGTTGAGGCATTGCTTAAATTAACAACAAAAGCATATTGCTGTGTTGGGATTGCTTAACATATAAAAGCGAGCGTGAAAAATGGCTTTGCATTTTCAAACAAAGGAAATGTTGCCTACATGAGGGGGTTGTTTTCCTGATTTGTCGGTTGTGATGAAGATCTTCTTGTTCTCCATAAAGTCAGCCTAGCAAATCCGTATTTGGTCATCTTGTGGAAACACCACTTATCTTCTTTTCTTCAAAATAAAGCAGCTAAGTCATCCTCTTACCATTCCATTTTCCAGAAATATTAATTTTTCAACTAGTCTCAAACGTTTATAACTAGTCCTACAATTCTTTTGGCCTTCTCGATACATTTCCGTAAAATATCACGAAAGGACATATGCTTCGAAAACTGCTCCACGGAGTTAAATATTCAAATTCAATTGAGCCAGTTTTATATTTTTCGACTTAATATTCACATCAGCACAATAAACATTATTTTTTAGTACAAGATTGTTTATGCTTATTCAAGAAAAATGTTTGTAGAAAGTGCTTCGCAAAAATATTTCATGAATATTCTTCGATGAACCGACGCGTTGCAAACATTTATCGAATACATGCGAATTAAAGACTGAATAAATAAATAGCACAGCCAATTTCGTTGAAGAAAATTTAATAAGACGCACTATTTTTTATTTTACTTATTTTATTTTATTTTTGGGTAAAGTTAACTTCACATTGATTTAGGTCATTCCGTTGCAGAAGGCGCCTCATGCCGCGAAACTTTTATGTGAACACACGGCGAAACTTTGATATGTGTGTCTCCAAGTGCAAGCAGAGTTAACAGGCGTCCTGGTCGTCAAGGCACTGAGCTTGCGCAATTCATGTTGTGTTTCAACAGAAACTCTCAATCGGTGGGACAATCTCACTCGCACATGGACGTGTATTTTTACAACTAAGAACGTGCTTTTCCATGTTTATTTATTATCTTGTAAATTTTTTTCTTTTTTTTCTGATGGGCAGTTTCCAGATAATCCGTTAGTGGTACAATCACGTAATCACGAGTGTTAATTGAGCGAAATGTCTAGAAAAATGCGATATCTCATTTAATATTTTACAATAGATTAAAAAATATGTCAGTGTTCACTTATTTACTTGGAAGGTTAGATATTCGGACGAACTAATTTCGAGAGTTTTTCTTCAATGGTCGATGCGAAGGTCGCGGAAAAGAATCGATCAGGTTGATATGTACCGACCCCGGAATAAAATGAATAAATTAGAAGTTGTGTTTCTTCAGACTTTTACAAAAATTTAGAGTAATTTTGAGTCACTGAACACTGTGTCTCTGGTCTTCACATCGATTTTCTACTTTCATCCCTTCATTGCACACTGAGAACCACTTTGAAGGGAGATACTCAAAAATTCAATAAATCTTCTTCCAACCCCTTGTTTAAATTTACGGTGCATCAGTCCTTCAACTGCAAGGCGACACCTGTCGTCCCTCCGGTTTCTCCTGATATTGAATGGCCAAGCGCCTGCGCATCTTCACCACCGTTGACCTCCGACCCTTTTGCAAGCCTTTTTCGATTTCATCAAAGCACGCTCTCAAAATCGAAAAAGGAAAAACCTGCAGGTAATTTTTTCAATGAATGTGCATGGATATGGGAGTGTAGCGAGAGCTCTTGAGTGTGATTAGGTCATGTTGGAACTGGGCTGGATTAGTTGGTATAATGGTAGAGAATTTAAAAATGGGCAGAGTTGTTTTTCACACAATGGTTGAAGAGATTTTTTGCAAGACCGGACATTTTCGACTCCTCGGTTGGTTGCTAGATGCGAGGTCGCCGAAGACTGTCGATTGGAGGCGTTCGAGTCAGTGGCTTTCCCTACCACTCTGGGGGTGAAATTATACGGAAAGGGTACTACAGAACGTAATGTATTGGATGGTATGGAGATTTCATTCTTTCGATTAAGCCCACAGCTCAGATTTTCTTATCAAGAAAAACGATTTATTCTTCCTACACTGAAGGAATTATAATATCTAACAAAAATGCATAGACCTTTATTTCTTGAGTATCCAATATCTTTGAGAAGATAAAATTGGTTGCACTTTTTTTTCGCATTTTATTTTCTTTAGTTTCATAGATATTTTAAAACAAGCCGTACTTAATGGATCATATACATGTTTACTTTCCTTTGAAGTACCCTTCATCTTGCACGTTACAAATGCTATACTATTAGGCTTCATAACATTTTTCATCCATTACGATGGGTATAAAATATTATAATTAAATTAAGGTTTGCAGTTCACAACTAGATAACCAACAAAATGGGAATTATCCAAAACAGCGGAAAAACATGCTGTAAAATCGAAATAACTATTCAAAGATGAAACAAAAGTACACTCCTGAGC
>CAKNXH010065914.1:0-17050 GCA_932178445.1 Andricus quercusramuli | reverse complement strand
ATTTTTTATATATTTCATGGGGTAAAGATTTAAATTTTTGATTTTTTAGAAAATTCGACAAGTTGTTATGATAATCTTGTAGGTCTTGCAAAAATCAACATTTTTCTTCTCCTGACTTTTTTCCATACGGGGGGTTGTTTGGCTTAAAATGTTAATTTCCGTTAGTTTTTTTGGATTCTGAAAATGCTATAACTCTGATAGTTTTCTTTCTATCGAAAAAAGTCGTGGTGATAAATTGTTCAGATTTTTGAGTACCGCAAATTGCCGTACATAAAATTTTGAATTTCTGAAAAAAAAATGATTTAAAAAATTTTGAAAATGCTCTAACTTTTTCAATTTTTATCAAAAATAGCTGGCTAACGAACATGTCCTTTTCTTTCAGGGCCTGAAGGAATGTGCCGTGGCTCAATTCAATCTGATCATTTTTTAGAAAGTTATCATGCCTACAGACAGGCTACAGACTACAGACAGACACCTTGGTAAAAATCGTTTTTTCTAGCTCAGGGGGTCTCAAAACGTGGAGATTTAATGAAAACCGACTAAGTCAAATTTTACATAAAAGTCATAAAACCAATACCTTCTCATTAGGATGAGAATGTAATATTCTTTTGATAGATTAAGAAATATCAACCCAAATTTTTACTAGATATAAAATGAATTTTAAAACTATTTCCATGAAATTCTGTAATCAGACAAAAATCTAAAAAGTCAGAACATTTTCGAAAATATGCCATTTTTGTTTTTAAGAGATCCGTAAGTTTGAATCGTTATTTTTAGTAGATTGTAAAAAGAATCACGAATTATCTCTATGAAATTTTTTAATTGGACACAAATTGAGAATGTTCTAGATTAATTAATCATAGTAGAGTTATCTTAGAACTGAAGTTTGAACGAATGGAAGCAAATTAGTGAATTAAAAAAAATTGTATTTTTTATTGACATTATATTGAAAAACAAACCTACTTCTTATATGTAGTTCAATTTTGTCTACATCGTTTCATTTTTTGAAGAGAAGCGTCTCTACAGGGTGTTTTTTTTAACTTGAGACAACGAAATATCTCAACAAATACGCATCCTACGGAAAAAATGTCTGAAATAAAAACTTTTTATTTTCGAGGGAGAAAAGAGATTTGTTAAAATTTACCCCACCCCCACCCCCACAGGAGGCAGGGGTGGGGGTAACTTTGTAATTTCAAATCGCAACCCCAATTTTTTATCACAGATTCAGATACTCCTTTACGAAATACGTAAGTTTTATTCGGAAAATGTGTTTCGATTCGCGAAAGATGGCGCTGCAATTGCGAAAAACAAAATTGTTGACACTACTTTTAGCTCTACCCAAGAATAACGACGCGGACGTAGTAGTTGTCTATTCCCTTCGGGGTGCTTAATTTCTGTGAGTCCCCTTGCCTCTCACCATCCATCGGGGTGCTTGAACTTTTGGCAACGGGACAGTAAAAGTGATAAAACTGTCGAAAACCATTCCCGAATGCAGTTGGTTGACGACAGTCGATTTTGGATGTAGACATTACATATCATCGAGTCTCCACTGTCTACAATCCTCGACGTCATTCCGGCCGAGCGATAACCGCGTCTGTCCGTGCTTAACGTTTATTCATTAGGAAGGTTGATTGTGTTCATTTGATTTGGGTGTATTGGTTGCTTCCGTTTGGGTTATTGTTGTTGGTCACGTTCGTTTGAGTTGATTTGGATGTCGTTGTATTTCCTCATTACCTTACTTCATTACTTTTACAATGGAAATTCTATCTCAGCAACAGAAGATTGAAATGATTCTCATTTATGGAGAAAGTGGCAGGAATATCAATGATGCTCTCACGCTTTATGCTCATAGCTTTCCAGGAAGTGTTCCTTCACGCGCTTCTTTTTACCGGGTTGTCCGAAACTTCATCACTGACGGAAGTGTACAACCGAAAAAAAGGAAGCGTCAAGTAACAGTTACTGGAGTTGATAATGAAATTGCAATTTTAGCTGCAGTCACTCATGACCCTCATGTTAGTACTCGACAACTAAGCCGCGATTCCGGAATGTCTCTACCCAGTGTTTGGAAGGTATTAAAACGTAATAATTATCATCCGTATCATATTTCACTGCATCAAGAACTTCATGGAAATAATTTTCAGAACCGAGTGACATTTTGTCAATGGACGGTTCAGCAGATACATGGAAACCCGAATTTCTTTTTTCTAGTACTCTTCACAGATGAGTCGTCTTTCACAAACCATGGTAACGTTAATCGGCACAACATGCATTATTGGAGTGTAGAAAATCCACATTGGTTGCGTTAAGTTGAGCATCAGCGTCCATGGTCCGTGAACGTTTGGTGTGGAATAATTGGAGATCAACTTATCGGTCCGTATTTTATTGATGGAAATTTGAACGGTGAAAAATATCGTGACTTTTTAGAAAATCAACTTCCAATATTGCTGGAAGACCTAAGCTTGGAAGTGCGACACAACATGTGGTTTCAACATGACGGTTGTCCAGCACATTATGCGGCAATCGCGAGGGAAGTACTCAATCGCGAATTCAATGGACGATGGATCGGTAGAGGAGGTCCAGTAAATTGGCCTGCCAGATCGCCAGATCTTACGGCGTCGGATTTATATTTGTGGGGTTATCTAAAGAATCGCGTGTATCAAGAAGTGTAGGGTGACCATAATTGATTTTCGAAAAGTAGGACAAAGAGCTTTGAAAAATGAGGACAAAGTAGGACAAAACTTTATTTAAAAAAGTGGACAAAGTAGGACAGAAAAGTTTGAAATAGTAAATAACAATGAATAATAAATAACAAATAATAATAAATACAGGTATAAAATTCATATTGCCAAAGATTTCACGAAGATTTCAATGATTTTCCAAAGATTACACAAATATTAGCAAATATTTTAAAAATATATTTCAAATATTTCGCAAAGATTTCCAAAATTTCGTACAAATTTCAGGTAGATTTCAAAGATTCCACAAAGATTTTAATAATTTCCAAAAGATTTCGCAAAAATTTTGAAGGTTTCGCGAAGATTTCCGATGGATTTAAAAGATTTCAATAATTTCCCAAAGATTTCACAAAGACCTCAAATATTTAGCACAGCTTTCGGATAGACTTATAAGATTTCATTAAGACTTCAATGAATGATTTTAAAGATTTTGGATAGATTTAAAAGATTTCACAAAGACTTCAATGATTTCCTAAAGATTTCGAAGATTTCTCATATATTTCGCAAAGATTTTGGATCGATTTAAAAGATTTCAATTATTTCACAAAAATTTCAGATAGATTTCAAAGAGTGCACAAAGATTTTAATAATTTCATAAATATGAAATATTTCAAAAATATATAAAATATTCCGCAAAGATTTCCAAAGATTCTACAAATATTTCAATGATTTTCCAAAGATTTCATTAAGATTTAAAAGTTTTTGCAAAGATTTTAGATAGATTTCAAAGATTGCACAAAGATTTGAATGATTTCCCAAAGGTTTCGAAAATTTCACAAATATTTCCAAATATTTCAGCAAGATTACAATGATTTCCCAAAGATCTCAAAGATTTTAAATATTTCGCAAAGATTTCGGATTGATTAAAAAGATTTCACAACTTCTTTAATTATTTAACAAAGATTTCAGGTAGATTAAAAAAAATTCAAACGATCCGATAAATTTAGGGCGCCTTCACACGATCGCAGATCAGCAGATTGCATGCAGAAAGTTCACATGAGTGAAAGAGACAGGCTGTTCTCCATCTATTTTATTCTTGTGGACTTTCTGCATGCAAATTACTGATCTGCAATGTGTGAAAGCGCCCTTACTCATTCGATTTCAGAGGAGTCAAAATCAATACTTTGCCCCTTCCTGGTCGATTTCTCAGGAGGGCATTGCCCCATATACCCCCTAGGGATCAGTCGCCTCTGAATCACACTTAACCTATCAATAATTTTGATGAACTATATAAAAGAAAAAACAATTTAATCTGCAAAGTTAGATGAACATAATGTTATTATCCAATTATTTTATTTTAAAGTTTTTCTAAATTGTTTAAAACAAATTTTTATCATAGAAAAATTTATTTTCATTACAGAGACACCGACATTTCGCGTGCCGGTCGAGTCGCCGGTTCAAGCCTGTTACCTATTAGCTGTAAGCTGTCATAATACAAACAAACGCGGCACAACTCGCGACAACCCAACCGACCGACCAATCACACATAGGGAATTCGAAATCCGGTCAACATTAGTTCACTACATTGACATATAGTACTAGATCGCTAGCTACCGCTATCGGAAGTGCAACAAGGAATAGAAAGAGAGGGGAAATCGAGAAAGTTCACCTGTCCTTTGCTAAGGATGGCGATTGGTGGATTGATCCTTTTCTATGAAAGCAGATGGAAGATGAGTGGAACCAAACATCATCCTTAGAAAAAGACAGGTCAACTTTCTCGATTTTCCCTCTCTTTCTGTTCCCTATTCCACTTCTGACGGCCGTAGCTAGCTGTCTAGTACTATATGTCGATCGTTAGATGGCATTAAATGTTAAAATTTTGTACAAAAAAAAGATCCAAATGATGATTAAAAAATAAAAATTCATAATTTAATAAATCCGGACAAAACCCGGACAAAGTAAAAAATCCGGTAGGACAACTCACACAAGCCCTAAAATGAGGACATGTCCGGGGAAATCCGGACGGATGGTCACCCTAAAGAAGTGCCCACAGCTCGTGATAACATGATCGAGCGAATCAGGTCTGCTTGTGCACAAATATCACCAGACACAATTCGCAGTGGTGTGGAATCTTTCAAAGCTCGGATTAACAAGTGCATCGAAGTGCGAGGACACCATTCTGAGCACTTATTGTAAAATAATTAATTGAAATCAAGCATCCCCGTTGTGAGAGGCAGGGGGACTCACCGAAAACAAGCACCCCGATGGATGGTGAGAGGCAAGGGGACTCACCGAAATCAAGCACCCCGAAGGGAACAGACAACTACTATTTCCGCGTCGTTATTCCTGGGTAGAGCTAAAAGTAGTGTCAACAATTTCGTTTTTCGCAATTGCAGCGTCATCTATCGCGAATCGAAACAAATTTTCCGAATAAAACTTACGTATTTCGTGAAGGAGAATCTGAATCTGTGATAAAAAATTGGGGTTGCTATTTGAAATTACAAAGTTACCCCCACCCCTGCCTCCTGTGGGGGTGGGGGTGGGGTAAATTTTAGCAAATCTTTTTTCCCCCTCGAAAATAAAAAGTTTTTATTCCAGACATTTTTTCCGTAGGATGCGTATTTTTTCAGATATTTGGTTGTCTCAAGTTAAAAAAAACACCCTGTATAACGTAATTATCGAGCGCGAAGTGCGAGTGTCGCAATGAGAAATGTAATCGTCAAAGCCACAGGTGCTTTGAGAATCTTATTTAAAAACAAATTGAAGAACAATTTCAATCACAATTGGCTCAACAAATAGTTCCTTCAGGGGTGGAAATTACAGTTTTCGATTTAAGTTACAGTATTTATCATATTTGGACAAATGTAGTTGGAATGCAAATGTTCTATTCTATTACGTCAGAATTTATCACCACCCCGAACCCTTAGAGTGGAGTAGAGACTCTTGGTGGGGGAAAAGATGCTAGCAATCCACGCGTGTTAAAAGAGCTGAACTCGAGAAATTTCCCCTCGCATTCAATACATTTTCTCCGTGCAGACACTCCGATTTTTCATAAGGGCCGCATTTAGTACAGGGGCCAGCGGGGCCATGGCCCCTGGGCCCCCACCAATGCGGAAGCACACGCTTCTCCATCGGCTCCTACTTTGATGACCTTTATTTTTTATTTTTTTAGAAGCCAGTCCCTGGTCACCGCTTGAGGGCCCTAGTGCCCACACAACCCTAAATGCGGCCCTGCAGACACGAATAAATTAATGATATCGCCGATAAATAAGCCCTCAAGATAATAACATATGAACATCCAATTTTCTTTGGAATTCAGAACGCGCACCAATATCGATCATCGAACGCCTAGTTTCACCCGGCCGGCCGGCAAGTCCTAAAAATACATCGAATACGTACTTTTGTAACCTTAGGAGAGTAGACACGCGATTGAAAAACTTTAATCGCTTTTCGCGGCCGATTAATCGCGAGAGTTAATGAACTTATCGATGAACAAGTCATAGCTGGTCATGGCCACAGGGAGAGAACAAAAGCACTGCTTCCGGAATGTCGTGCACCTATATTTTAAATTGATCGTTGAACCAGTGCCTATAACACATTGTTCTATATTAGGATGGCTATTCCTGAATCCTTTTTTTATTCATTCAAAATCTGAAACTAAAAAAATATCACACAGGAAGACACAGCATTTTTTCTGTTTCTTAAAAACCCCTCTAATTTCTGTCAAATAAGGGAATTTTAAATTATGATTTTTTCAAAATATAGAGTTGCGATGATAGGAAATGTTTTCCGCGTTATCGAAAATAGTTTTTACTAGAGAAGTAAATACATAAAAGGTCAATTTAAACGAAAATGTTCAAATCGTCAAGATTTTGTGCATGAAAGACGTTTGCCCTTTGCTATGTTTCATTTTTCACATCATAGAAATATTCATTTTCAAATAATTAACTAGTGCATGATAAAATTTTTATTTTTTATTTCAAGGCGTGTAGTATATTTCGTTTTCTTTGTATTTATTCATTCCTTTTATTGGTTTTTACATATCTAAATCCCCCTCTTCCACAGGATATCGACAGACATTAAACCTTCGAGTAAACCCCGCTTTCCCCATAGTTACCACGAATGGTGTTTCTCCATTTTGAAAATCTCCTATCATTTGAAGCTAGATTTTTATTATGAACACTCGCATTCTTATCCAATTTTGAGTGTAATTTAGGTTTCTTTGAGTGAAAGGAATATTTTTTCTAGATAAATAATAAGTATTCATCGAATTAAAAAAAAATGCATCCGATGCTAAGAGTTAAAGCGATTATTGTAAGTAAATAATTATATACATTTAAAACATGTTCCCTACTGGCAGTAGTTGAAAACAAATACCGCTAGGTGCCACAGAGCGCACTATCTCATAATAGAAACCAGTTCTCTAGATTATAAGTTAGCTACAAATTTTCACCATAGTTATAATAAAAATATGTGATGATCTAGGTATGTCGCCTGATACTACTATGGCCTATGCTTTCTTTGTTTTCAGCATCAGCACTGACTGTGCTTGAAATATTTTGATGAATCATGGTCCACATTTTTTGAAGGAATTTTTTTAGATTGTTACCAAGAAATTTTGTATATTATACTATACATTTTTGAAAAAAAAAAACGTTCACAACCAGAGAAACTATTCTTGTTCATTTATTTAAAGCCAACATAGAAAAAGCTTAGAAATTAAATATAATTTTTGTTGTGAGCATAAATCTTGGCATATGAAAATGAAAGAAAAAAATGTATTATCAAATGTGAACTGAGAATGGCTCTTCAAGAAAAACTAGACAGCGCCAGGCTAGTATTGCGTGAATAGACAGGCTTGAAAGCAATTTTACTGGCATTAGCATTATTTAAGACTGCCACGATATTTTTCTACGCGGGTTATGGCACTCAACAACTTTAGATGCGTTTTTACGGTTTTCGAAACTCTAAAAGCAGTTGATTAACGCCAAGAAAGGGGATTATTGATTCACGAGGTTTTGAATTTCCCTTATAATACTGCCGTCCTTATGTATTCAATGTAACGCGTTTACATCTGTACCTCTTAACGTATGTATGAGAGTTTTCAAAAAGAGAAACATCATCCTTATAAGGAAGACGTCATTGAAAAATCTTACCAAAAAACACATCTGTGCAGATGTGCTTTATTAATTTATTTTTAATTAAATTACCATTAATTGTTAAGTTTTGTTGATACAAAATATATAATTGATACAAAAGTAATCAATCTGATATTTTGTTAATTTGAATATTTGTTCAAGTACAAAATAAAATAAAAAAAGAGTGTACAAAGTTTGGTCAACAATATTTATATCAACAATATTTATACATTTTTTCTTTTCTTTATTTACGACAGAATCATTCCAGTGAATATTTCAAAACCTTGTGAAATTTGCTCAGAATTGTAAAATGAAAAGCTTAGGAATTATTTAAAAAAAACGATTTTCCTAATAGCAGTAAACGGTTAAGATGGTCTCTAAAAGGTTAATAGTGTATTACTTATATTTGTATAAGAAAATTTGCATGTGCTTTTTCAGAAGCATTGGCGGTTCAAAGTGTTCAGTGTGTTTTTTTCTATAATAATCTGAGAACTCAGACTGTCCCAAATCCTGGAATTCTCGAAAATCGCTGTAGATGTGCCAATCGAGACCTAATTATCTCAAGAATTAATTACATTTTTTATTAATGATAAGCATAGTTAAATTCGTCTCTTCATAACGAATCCAACAATATGAAAAACTTATTTTTCATAAAAATGCAGTTGTAGAGTTTCTTCATAAGGACGGCAGAATAGTTAGATTGAATCGAGGATTGAATCTCTATCAAAAGCCAATGAATTCGAATTGTCGTTTCTGGCCCAGGATAGTAATAACGAGAATAGAAAAATCGTATGTTAGAAGTCGGTGTGAGAAGGAAAAATAAAATTGGTGGTGGAGTCAAGTGCATCTGTTCACCGTTATATGTACGCGCCTATAAAATGTAGTATGGTATCGATTGGATGGATGCCTGCTCTAAATCTGTATGCGCTCGTGTATTTGCCTGGAAATGTGTACATAGGTGTTATGAAATGTAGGTCAGTGGATCACATAACCACATTTTTTCCGAAACTCAATTCTCCAATTAGGCTTTACGAGACCCGCGGTTTCACTATTCTTTCTGAATACAATCCTTTCCCATTTTCGTCCGAACGATGACCGCCTAATGCGAAGGTTCATTCAACGTACATACATATTAATGCAAGGTTCAAATTTCAAATGGCTTGACGACTTCAACTGAGCTTATTATTTTATATTGGTTCTACATGCCCCCATGGCAATAAAAAAAGGAAAACGTTTATCTGTAGATTCGTATAATAAACTAAGCGTATGCGCGAAAATCCCTGCCAATTCGGTTTCGCTCAATTCCTAAAACTTTAATGAAGCGTTTTGTGGGAAGATAATATGAGTTGATTAGAAGACAGAATTAATTTCAAATCGGCTAGGCAGTCTATGCCCAAATCACGGAATCATTGGTCACTGGAATATGTGGTTTTTCAAAGGGAATGAGACTACACGTATCTTACCGAGCCGACATTTTGTTTGACAAAGTGTATTTAAATTTAAAAAATGTTGAATGCAGATTATTAAAACATGGTCAAAAATACTGTATTAAAAGTGTGATCAGTTTTAATTTCTCTGAAAAAGTTCTTGGAAAATATCTTTTGACACTTTTTTCTATCTCAAGTTTTTGTCGAGATTCTTGCGAAAATATGTATGAAATCCTTGCAGATTAATTTTTTTCTCAACAATGCGATTTTCTGGTTTGATAAAAAAATCAGTAAGGAATTAATTTAACGGCTTTCACAACCTATTGGTGGAAGAAGAATGAAGTCATTCGGGAAAAAATACCAACTTCAAGGAAAAAAGTTTGATGTAAAAGTTGTTAAAATTATTCAAATATGTTCTTTTTTGTATTTTATGACACCATCAAATGTTATTGTTGAAAAAAAATTTCAAAGTACTTTATACACATTTTCGCAAAAATTTCGAAAATAACGCGAAATAGAAAAAAGTGTCAAGAGACATTTTTCTAGACGTATTTTAGATAAATATTTTTTCTTGCTTGTTTCGTGCCTTGTGTCGTTTTGGCAAAGAATTTTAATTTTCGTTTTTCAGTCAAAAAATTCTCCTCTCTCCAAGGCTCGGGCACGGAGCAGACTATGATGAAATATACTTTTTAGATTAGGTCGAGTCTAACAAAAAATTGAAAGATAAAATTGGTGGGGTTTTTGGCCTTGAATATTCTCAGAAAAATCACCGAGATTTCGAAATTTTTAACTTTTTTGACATTTCTCAACGGATTTCAAAAGAGTTTTTACTATGTTTTACAATCCGCGTTTTCAATTTGTCAAATTTATATACTCATAACTTTGTCACAAATTTTATTGGTTAATCGTTAAGATACATATAATTTTATTCCCTTCGAAAAACAACATATTTGAGTGGCTAATCATTGTGTGACTTGAGCATGGAATGCCTGTTCGATTTGAGAAGAATCCGGCCAAAAATATGTCCCAGTAAAAAGTGTCACTTTGCGGAAAAACAAATAGCAATTTATGATAAGTCAAGAATACTGCGCTTAAAACTGAAGTGTAGGTATGAATAACATCCAAATTCCACTCTTCCTAATGTTTATTTTGCCCAAATTAATTTGACCTAATAACAATTTGCCCTAGTTTTTGTTGTTTCGATTCAAGTACCATTTGCCCTATTTTTTATTATTACGAATTAATGTTCGTCATCATATTAATTTTCCCGAATACCATTTTTTATCATTTTTGTTTTTCCGAAGTACCAATAAGAAATATTTTTCATTTTTTCGAATTGTTATTTTTCATAATTTGCATTTGCCCGAATCATGCATGTACCATTTGCCATAATTTGCATTTATCCAAATAATTATTCGACATAATATTTTCATTCTTCCGAATATCCACATAGCATCATTTTAGGTTACTGGCTATTTGGATGAATTGAAAATAAGTTAAATGATAATTCGGATAAGTGCAAGACATGGCAGCTGGTAAATCGCACAGACGAAAATAAGGACAAATATCAATTCGGAGAAATAAAAATGATGCCCATTGATAGATGAAATGAAATGTGAACTATGGGAAAATTGAATTAGGAAAAATTAGAAATATGACCAGAATTAATATGGAGAAATCAAAATTAGGGCAAATCGCGATTCGAAAAAATAAAAGTTCTAACCATAATGGCAAATGATAAATCAGAAAAATGAAAATTATGTCAAACCGTGAATTGGAAAAATAGAATTTCGGAAAAGGTGTTGTTCTCTATTAAGGCCACATCAATGTGGAAAATCTGCGGTAAGTCATATTACGGCATCTCAATCAGGAATGACCTTATATTCATATTTACCACAGGTGGGTATAAAAAGGATAAAAATCGGATGGAAATAGGGGTAAATAGAAAGGGAATCGAATGGAAATAAAAAAGGATGTATAAGAGGGTTGAGAAGAGAAAAGGGTGGATTCGGCATTTCTGTCATTTTATTGCGGACGTACGAATTTTCCGAAATGAGAAATACCCCAACCTAACATGCCACAAAGGTAAAATTCCGCAAGGAATAAGAACTTTAGACAATCGTGTTTACTATGTGTGCAATTTTTGGGAGTTTCTTGGTTTCATCTTACATATATATTTAACCCATCGAAATCTACACCAATCAATTTCAATGGATGTTAATACCAATCGTGGTAGTATTTCTTTCATATACTATTTTATATTTATTCCCAATGAATACAATCCAGTGAAGACACATCAATAAATTGCAATAAACCACACGTACGTACTTCTGGAGAATTAAAAAATTTCGTTTAATTTCAAGAAAATAAGTATCAGGTGCAGGCTGTAAGCACTTATGTGTGACCTAGGTTAGTCGTTATTAACATGTTTCGTTCAAGGGTGAGGTTGGATACTACAGATGTGAGTAATATCGTACACGTTTAAGTGTATCGTGTATGCACAATATAAACAATGAGGTGTTAAGCGTGGAAGCATGTTTTTGCTTGCAAATCAGCTACATCGTGCAATGTAATGCTGGCGTTTGGTACCTAACAAGGGGTTTGTAAATGCGTGACCGTGACGACTGGCGCACGCCAACCCTAAACTATCAGGGTCGAAACCACAAACTTGCCAACTGATAAATATAAAGATATCCATATTACCTGCAATATCAACACATTCCCACATAGAAAAAATAGAGGGTAAAAATCGTTTCAGGTAAAAATTCTGGGAGTAACCTCGACATAGAAAAAAATAAAGATCGGTAACTGTAAAATTAAACATTAGTCAACTTTCATTCGACCCTTGCCGATCTTCATTTGTTTGTATGTCGAGACTACCTCCAGCAATTTCATCTCCATCACTTTTCACTCTTCGTTTTTTCTGAGCACAACAAGTGTAAGTCACATTTTCAACTTGTCCGAGAATCAATGTTATTATGTTCATAGTGCCTCAACGCCGATATAAAATATTTAATTAGTTTTCTTGGATGCCAAACAAAACTTTTTTTCGCTCGCCTCGAATTATTCAACAAATTGTGAGCACTTTCACTGGACCTTGAACAGCCTAAGAATTTCATTCACAGCTTTCCATTTGGACATGTAATTCTAAACTTCATGAAAAGAGAGCTAGCGCAAGCTTTCGTGCGAAATAATTCCAAATTATACAGTTGTGACGCAGATTGGGGCAAAAGAAATGCCTACGCAGAAATTGATTTTTAGACGAAAATTCTGATCCAATTTGATCGTTTTTCTATTGAAATAGAAAGTAATTCAATTTTAAATAAATTGTCAGCCGATTAAAAAAAATTATAGGTTCTTCTTTATCTAAGGAAAAAAAAAGCTAAAAAAATTAACTTCTGACGAGTAGATGGGAGAGTATGGTATAATGGCGGACTCGAAATTACATGTCCTATAAATTAGGATTTAAATGTGATTTTTATTTGCGTAGTTTTTAAGGTGAACCGATTTAAACATTTAAAATTAATGCTAATAAAATTCCGCATAAATCTTTCATCTCTGATTTTGAAAACAAAAATTATTTTTTATTTATTAACAAAAATTTTAATGAAAATTTTTTTGGTATAGTACCGGTTTTTGATAAATACTTTAATTCAATCCAAAACACCTGGAATTAATGAAGAATGGATTCATGGTGATTAGCTGATTTGCTGTGGCGCAGCGCATAGTGGTCAAAACCAGGGATTTACTGTTCATAAATTTTCTGCATGCTCTATTTCTTGACGAATTTTAAAGATTCCTTTTTTAAAATTTCCTAAATAATATTTTCAAGATCTTCAAACTCTAATACAAGAAGTTAATTTATGAAATGTTTGAATTAATTTTATAACCAAACTTCAAATATGGTGGATCTACCACATAACAAATTTTAGTTCAGTAAATCTGCTTTGTATTCTACCGTCAGTGTTGCAGCATGAAAAATATTGTAACCAATCAATATTTTTTAATTTTATAAACAAAAGTAAAATTCAGGAATTTAAGGCAAGCTATAGGTCGTGGTGTCATCTGAATAGTTAGAAATTGTCCTCGCGGTGTGTATACATTAGTTAACTTCATTGTCCGATAACAGTCATTAACGTTATACACAAATTCTTCAAACAAATGCATTATTCGGCGGTTTACTGACATAAATATATTTTGCTATAACTAAAATGAATTATATAAACAAACGCACTATTTGACAATTTATTTACAGAAATAAAATATATACTTCCACTGAAACTATTTCAAATTGGACCAACAGTAATAAGCTGTGAAAAAATTGACCTTTGAAACACATTTGATAATGTCCTTTTAGTGAATTCAGGATATATTTCAGTTCAAAATATGTCCGACACGTCCCTTTTTTATACAGTACGGTTAAAATATTTTCGAATATATTGAAACAGTTGATTTTTCGACAGCACATCACTGCCAGACCAATTTCAAATAGTTCGTAACCAAATAATTTTTAATTCAGCACATATTGAAAATTGAGTGTAAATATTCAATGAAAATTAAAATATCTCAGCATTTTGTTCAATAGATGCTTGTTCCATTTCAATACGCGTGAACGAAGTGTAGTTGTAAAATTACAAAATACGAAAATCTGGATACTAAATTTACGTCGCACTCACGGCACACATATTCACACTTATAAACGGACATAATAATACGAGTCACAAAATAAATACATTTACATAAATATTACCAAAAATAAAACTCAAACGAGTTTTGCCGTACCATTTTTGTAGATGATCCTTTTAATGGAAAGGAATCTGGTTGTCGGTGTAAAATTGATGGTTAAAAGAGCGATGTGGGCCAAGCAGAAATTGACGAAATATAAAATCCTTTTTATTATTATTATTATACCATTAAGCCATTTCCCTTTCGGGGTAGGCGTGACTTGCTCGGTTGGAGAATAGTGAATAGGTATATAGGTATAAATTAGTTCGGTATATAGGTATAAGGTATATAGGTGTATAGGTGTGAGGTATAGATGTTTTAGATTCATCTGGAATTCTCGTGTTATTTATTTCAATGACACGTTCATTTTGCAACACTGCTCCGACCCAGGCTGCTGATCAATCTCTCCAGCGATCACCCCAAGTGAGGAGCCTCACAAAATTATTATGTATGGTTCCCCACTTGGGCCCATTAGTATCCAAGGTCTTTGTTTCAGGCATCATTCACTCTATTGTCACTCTGTTTACAAACTATTTGTCGCCACACATTTCTGTCCTGGTATACTACTCTAGCTTCATTCACGTCCATGCATTTTTTCATGCAGGCTCTTGTATTTCTATGGCTTCTTATGTCTCTTCGTATTAGTGTCTCATTCACAGATTCTACCCAATCTTTCGGCGGTCTACCTCTGGGCATTCTGTCATTTACTTTACCTTTATACACTTGCTTGGTCAGTCGTTCAACTTTCATTTTTTCAAGATGTCCGAACCAGCTTAGCTGATTTCTTTTCCATATGTCATCTAGTGTCTCTCCTGTACCACATTCTTGGAGGATTTTCTCGTTTCGGACTTTGTCCATGAGTGTTTTCCCGCATATTATGCGCAGAGGTTTTATGCCGATCGCGTTGATTTTACTCCTGTCCTTTTTTTGACAGATCCATGCCTCGCTGCCGTATAGTCCAGTCGGTACGAAAATAGAGTTATGTATGGCCATATTAGTTTTTTTTGATATGTTTTTATTTGCGAGGATGGACCCTGCTCTACCGATAACCTGCTTACCCTTATTTATGCGCCTATCTAACTCCTCATCTATTTTCCCGTCGCTAGTGAATAGGCTATCCAGATATACGTACTTGTGAACTGGTTCTAATCTCTCATCACTTAGGGCAATGTTGCATATTGTTTTCTAACTTTTTCCCTGAAACGCCATGATTTTTTTTATTCACGTTAATTTTGAGGCCCATGTTCTTCATGTTTGTATTCAGTTTATTAAAAATTCTTTGCAAGTTCTCGATTGATTCTGCCATAACAATCTTGTCATCTGCGAAAGCTAACCCACGTACCTTGACGGTTTGGAGATCTACACCTTCTTCGTCGAAGAGGGCAGTTCTTAGACACTTATCCATGAATATGATAAATAGCAACGAGGACGTAACGCATCCTTGCTTCACGCCTTGCATAATATCTCAGTTTTCCATTTACCCTTACACTCGCTTTACTACCTGTATATATTGTTTTTATTGCTTATAGGAGCTCTCCATTTACTCCATACTCTTTAAGGACTTCCCAAAGTTTACTTCTATTTACCTTGTCAAATGCTTATTCTAGGTCAATAAATGCACAGAAAACTTTCTTTCCTACTCTCAAGCTTTTTTCTGTGATCTGTCTAAGGCTAAACATCTGATCTGTACATGACCTTCCTGGCATAAATCCACTTTGGACTTCCCATATTTTCTCTTCTGTAATTTCCATTACCCTACGGATAAGTATTTTTGAGTATATTTTACTTACTGTACTTAGTAGGCTGATACCTCTGTAATTGCTGCAGTTGCTTTTATCTCCCTTTCTTTTGTATATTGGTACAATAATCGCTTTTCTCAAATCGTCTGGGACTTCTCCTGTCTCGAAACATAAATTTATCAATTCGCACATCCTGTGAGGTATGTACTCTCCACCGTATTTAAGCATTTCAGCGCTAATACTGTCTATACCAGCAGCCTCACCGTTTTTTAAGTTCTTAATTATATCTCTGACCTCAGTGACACAGACTTTTTCAATTGGGTTTCCTAATGGGTCAGTATACGTCAGGAATATCAGGATCTGCAAGTGGTTTTTCGATTTTAGGTAAACTTCGTGAAATTGTAGTGTTATATAAGAGACATTTGGGGTCCAAAGGATTTTTGAAAATTTTCAAAATTACGGGCGTTACGCCATGTTGAATTTCAGCATCACATTTTTTTGAAATATCTATATTTCTGCAACCATTGAACGAATTTAGATAAAAATTGTAGGTTTTGTAGATAAAAGTATATGCTTTAAATTGAAAATTCCAAAAAAATTTTGGTTTTCAATTTTGACCAAAAAAATGACCAAAAAAAGTTTGAATTCAGTTTTTCGTCAAGAAGGGAAAAAATTTCTCTTTTCTTGTTAAGACGATTCAATTCCTTATAATTTC
Organism: Andricus quercusramuli; assembly: GCA_932178445.1. Classification (NCBI taxonomy): domain Eukaryota; kingdom Metazoa; phylum Arthropoda; class Insecta; order Hymenoptera; family Cynipidae; genus Andricus; species Andricus quercusramuli. Next base: position 631 of record CAKNXH010065914.1, on the reverse strand, counting down.
ACCTTTAATTTGAAAAAAAAAATTGATGGTGACTCTTCTAGATCACGAGATAATGGCATTTTAGTGGGTCCGTGCGCTGCTACGGCGCTGCTGTCTCAGTGTCGCAAAGTGAGGGAAGAGCACATTTTTGGACAAAACCGCCCGGCACCGCCCGGCGCGTACCATTTATTTAGAGACTTTCAAATTGATTAAAACCTGACATAAATCGATGTAATAACTAACTAAAAATTATTCTTAGTCGGTCAGATTAACCAAAAAATTGTTAATAATGCTATAAAGAAACTAATGAAAACAAAATTCATTTTTTCGTTATTTGCAATGATTAGCTACTTGAAATCCATAGACAGATACTAATGTGCAATTACAATTATTAGTCAAAAATAGTCGACTTTTAACAACAATTTAAACACTTTTTGTAAACAAATACTCATTTCGACCATTTTTTCATGATTTTATTGCGTAATCAACTAAGCCTTTTCATAAAATAATGACAAAATGTGCAATTTGTCTATAGAAAATATTTACTAAATTATTCTCAGTCGGTTAGATTAACAAACAAAAAAAGTGCTTTCTGAGCGAGTTCCCCTTGCCTCTCACATATTGGGGTGCTTTTTGAGCGAGTTCCCCTCGT
>CAKNXH010065913.1:0-17052 GCA_932178445.1 Andricus quercusramuli | reverse complement strand
ATTTTTTATATATTTCATGGGGTAAAGATTTAAATTTTTGATTTTTTTAGAAAATTCGACAAGTTGTTATGATAATCTTGTAGGTCTTGCAAAAATCAACATTTTTCTTCTCCTGACTTTTTTCCATACGGGGGGTTGTTTGGCTTAAAATGTTAATTTCCGTTAGTTTTTTTGGATTCTGAAAATGCTATAACTCTGATAGTTTTCTTTCTATCGAAAAAAGTCGTGGTGATAAATTGTTCAGATTTTTGAGTACCGCAAATTGTCGTACATAAAATTTTGAATTTCTGAAAAAAAAATGATTTAAAAAATTTTGAAAATGCTCTAACTTTTTCAATTTTTATCAAAAATAGCTGGCTAACGAACATGTCCTTTTCTTTCAGGGCCTGAAGGAATGTGCCGTGGCTCAATTCAATCTGATCATTTTTTAGAAAGTTATCATGCCTACAGACAGGCTACAGACTACAGACAGACACCTTGGTAAAAATCGTTTTTTCTAGCTCAGGGGGTCTCAAAACGTGGAGATTTAATGAAAACCGACTAAGTCAAATTTTACATAAAAGTCATAAAACCAATACCTTCTCATTAGGATGAGAATGTAATATTCTTTTGATAGATTAAGAAATATCAACCCAAATTTTTACTAGATATAAAATGAATTTTAAAACTATTTCCATGAAATTCTGTAATCAGACAAAAATCTAAAAAGTCAGAACATTTTCGAAAATATGCCATTTTTGTTTTTAAGAGATCCGTAAGTTTGAATCGTTATTTTTAGTAGATTGTAAAAAGAATCACGAATTATCTCTATGAAATTTTTTAATTGGACACAAATTGAGAATGTTCTAGATTAATTAATCATAGTAGAGTTATCTTAGAACTGAAGTTTGAACGAATGGAAGCAAATTAGTGAATTAAAAAAAATTGTATTTTTTATTGACATTATATTGAAAAACAAACCTACTTCTTATATGTAGTTCAATTTTGTCTACATCGTTTCATTTTTTGAAGAGAAGCGTCTCTACAGGGTGTTTTTTTTAACTTGAGACAACGAAATATCTCAACAAATACGCATCCTACGGAAAAAATGTCTGAAATAAAAACTTTTTATTTTCGAGGGAGAAAAGAGATTTGTTAAAATTTACCCCACCCCCACCCCCACAGGAGGCAGGGGTGGGGGTAACTTTGTAATTTCAAATCGCAACCCCAATTTTTTATCACAGATTCAGATACTCCTTTACGAAATACGTAAGTTTTATTCGGAAAATGTGTTTCGATTCGCGAAAGATGGCGCTGCAATTGCGAAAAACAAAATTGTTGACACTACTTTTAGCTCTACCCAAGAATAACGACGCGGACGTAGTAGTTGTCTATTCCCTTCGGGGTGCTTAATTTCTGTGAGTCCCCTTGCCTCTCACCATCCATCGGGGTGCTTGAACTTTTGGCAACGGGACAGTAAAAGTGATAAAACTGTCGAAAACCATTCCCGAATGCAGTTGGTTGACGACAGTCGATTTTGGATGTAGACATTACATATCATCGAGTCTCCACTGTCTACAATCCTCGACGTCATTCCGGCCGAGCGATAACCGCGTCTGTCCGTGCTTAACGTTTATTCATTAGGAAGGTTGATTGTGTTCATTTGATTTGGGTGTATTGGTTGCTTCCGTTTGGGTTATTGTTGTTGGTCACGTTCGTTTGAGTTGATTTGGATGTCGTTGTATTTCCTCATTACCTTACTTCATTACTTTTACAATGGAAATTCTATCTCAGCAACAGAAGATTGAAATGATTCTCATTTATGGAGAAAGTGGCAGGAATATCAATGATGCTCTCACGCTTTATGCTCATAGCTTTCCAGGAAGTGTTCCTTCACGCGCTTCTTTTTACCGGGTTGTCCGAAACTTCATCACTGACGGAAGTGTACAACCGAAAAAAAGGAAGCGTCAAGTAACAGTTACTGGAGTTGATAATGAAATTGCAATTTTAGCTGCAGTCACTCATGACCCTCATGTTAGTACTCGACAACTAAGCCGCGATTCCGGAATGTCTCTACCCAGTGTTTGGAAGGTATTAAAACGTAATAATTATCATCCGTATCATATTTCACTGCATCAAGAACTTCATGGAAATAATTTTCAGAACCGAGTGACATTTTGTCAATGGACGGTTCAGCAGATACATGGAAACCCGAATTTCTTTTTTCTAGTACTCTTCACAGATGAGTCGTCTTTCACAAACCATGGTAACGTTAATCGGCACAACATGCATTATTGGAGTGTAGAAAATCCACATTGGTTGCGTTAAGTTGAGCATCAGCGTCCATGGTCCGTGAACGTTTGGTGTGGAATAATTGGAGATCAACTTATCGGTCCGTATTTTATTGATGGAAATTTGAACGGTGAAAAATATCGTGACTTTTTAGAAAATCAACTTCCAATATTGCTGGAAGACCTAAGCTTGGAAGTGCGACACAACATGTGGTTTCAACATGACGGTTGTCCAGCACATTATGCGGCAATCGCGAGGGAAGTACTCAATCGCGAATTCAATGGACGATGGATCGGTAGAGGAGGTCCAGTAAATTGGCCTGCCAGATCGCCAGATCTTACGGCGTCGGATTTATATTTGTGGGGTTATCTAAAGAATCGCGTGTATCAAGAAGTGTAGGGTGACCATAATTGATTTTCGAAAAGTAGGACAAAGAGCTTTGAAAAATGAGGACAAAGTAGGACAAAACTTTATTTAAAAAAGTGGACAAAGTAGGACAGAAAAGTTTGAAATAGTAAATAACAATGAATAATAAATAACAAATAATAATAAATACAGGTATAAAATTCATATTGCCAAAGATTTCACGAAGATTTCAATGATTTTCCAAAGATTACACAAATATTAGCAAATATTTTAAAAATATATTTCAAATATTTCGCAAAGATTTCCAAAATTTCGTACAAATTTCAGGTAGATTTCAAAGATTCCACAAAGATTTTAATAATTTCCAAAAGATTTCGCAAAAATTTTGAAGGTTTCGCGAAGATTTCCGATGGATTTAAAAGATTTCAATAATTTCCCAAAGATTTCACAAAGACCTCAAATATTTAGCACAGCTTTCGGATAGACTTATAAGATTTCATTAAGACTTCAATGAATGATTTTAAAGATTTTGGATAGATTTAAAAGATTTCACAAAGACTTCAATGATTTCCTAAAGATTTCGAAGATTTCTCATATATTTCGCAAAGATTTTGGATCGATTTAAAAGATTTCAATTATTTCACAAAAATTTCAGATAGATTTCAAAGAGTGCACAAAGATTTTAATAATTTCATAAATATGAAATATTTCAAAAATATATAAAATATTCCGCAAAGATTTCCAAAGATTCTACAAATATTTCAATGATTTTCCAAAGATTTCATTAAGATTTAAAAGTTTTTGCAAAGATTTTAGATAGATTTCAAAGATTGCACAAAGATTTGAATGATTTCCCAAAGGTTTCGAAAATTTCACAAATATTTCCAAATATTTCAGCAAGATTACAATGATTTCCCAAAGATCTCAAAGATTTTAAATATTTCGCAAAGATTTCGGATTGATTAAAAAGATTTCACAACTTCTTTAATTATTTAACAAAGATTTCAGGTAGATTAAAAAAAATTCAAACGATCCGATAAATTTAGGGCGCCTTCACACGATCGCAGATCAGCAGATTGCATGCAGAAAGTTCACATGAGTGAAAGAGACAGGCTGTTCTCCATCTATTTTATTCTTGTGGACTTTCTGCATGCAAATTACTGATCTGCAATGTGTGAAAGCGCCCTTACTCATTCGATTTCAGAGGAGTCAAAATCAATACTTTGCCCCTTCCTGGTCGATTTCTCAGGAGGGCATTGCCCCATATACCCCCTAGGGATCAGTCGCCTCTGAATCACACTTAACCTATCAATAATTTTGATGAACTATATAAAAGAAAAAACAATTTAATCTGCAAAGTTAGATGAACATAATGTTATTATCCAATTATTTTATTTTAAAGTTTTTCTAAATTGTTTAAAACAAATTTTTATCATAGAAAAATTTATTTTCATTACAGAGACACCGACATTTCGCGTGCCGGTCGAGTCGCCGGTTCAAGCCTGTTACCTATTAGCTGTAAGCTGTCATAATACAAACAAACGCGGCACAACTCGCGACAACCCAACCGACCGACCAATCACACATAGGGAATTCGAAATCCGGTCAACATTAGTTCACTACATTGACATATAGTACTAGATCGCTAGCTACCGCTATCGGAAGTGCAACAAGGAATAGAAAGAGAGGGGAAATCGAGAAAGTTCACCTGTCCTTTGCTAAGGATGGCGATTGGTGGATTGATCCTTTTCTATGAAAGCAGATGGAAGATGAGTGGAACCAAACATCATCCTTAGAAAAAGACAGGTCAACTTTCTCGATTTTCCCTCTCTTTCTGTTCCCTATTCCACTTCTGACGGCCGTAGCTAGCTGTCTAGTACTATATGTCGATCGTTAGATGGCATTAAATGTTAAAATTTTGTACAAAAAAAAGATCCAAATGATGATTAAAAAATAAAAATTCATAATTTAATAAATCCGGACAAAACCCGGACAAAGTAAAAAATCCGGTAGGACAACTCACACAAGCCCTAAAATGAGGACATGTCCGGGGAAATCCGGACGGATGGTCACCCTAAAGAAGTGCCCACAGCTCGTGATAACATGATCGAGCGAATCAGGTCTGCTTGTGCACAAATATCACCAGACACAATTCGCAGTGGTGTGGAATCTTTCAAAGCTCGGATTAACAAGTGCATCGAAGTGCGAGGACACCATTCTGAGCACTTATTGTAAAATAATTAATTGAAATCAAGCATCCCCGTTGTGAGAGGCAGGGGGACTCACCGAAAACAAGCACCCCGATGGATGGTGAGAGGCAAGGGGACTCACCGAAATCAAGCACCCCGAAGGGAACAGACAACTACTATTTCCGCGTCGTTATTCCTGGGTAGAGCTAAAAGTAGTGTCAACAATTTCGTTTTTCGCAATTGCAGCGTCATCTATCGCGAATCGAAACAAATTTTCCGAATAAAACTTACGTATTTCGTGAAGGAGAATCTGAATCTGTGATAAAAAATTGGGGTTGCTATTTGAAATTACAAAGTTACCCCCACCCCTGCCTCCTGTGGGGGTGGGGGTGGGGTAAATTTTAGCAAATCTTTTTTCCCCCTCGAAAATAAAAAGTTTTTATTCCAGACATTTTTTCCGTAGGATGCGTATTTTTTCAGATATTTGGTTGTCTCAAGTTAAAAAAAACACCCTGTATAACGTAATTATCGAGCGCGAAGTGCGAGTGTCGCAATGAGAAATGTAATCGTCAAAGCCACAGGTGCTTTGAGAATCTTATTTAAAAACAAATTGAAGAACAATTTCAATCACAATTGGCTCAACAAATAGTTCCTTCAGGGGTGGAAATTACAGTTTTCGATTTAAGTTACAGTATTTATCATATTTGGACAAATGTAGTTGGAATGCAAATGTTCTATTCTATTACGTCAGAATTTATCACCACCCCGAACCCTTAGAGTGGAGTAGAGACTCTTGGTGGGGGAAAAGATGCTAGCAATCCACGCGTGTTAAAAGAGCTGAACTCGAGAAATTTCCCCTCGCATTCAATACATTTTCTCCGTGCAGACACTCCGATTTTTCATAAGGGCCGCATTTAGTACAGGGGCCAGCGGGGCCATGGCCCCTGGGCCCCCACCAATGCGGAAGCACACGCTTCTCCATCGGCTCCTACTTTGATGACCTTTATTTTTTATTTTTTTAGAAGCCAGTCCCTGGTCACCGCTTGAGGGCCCTAGTGCCCACACAACCCTAAATGCGGCCCTGCAGACACGAATAAATTAATGATATCGCCGATAAATAAGCCCTCAAGATAATAACATATGAACATCCAATTTTCTTTGGAATTCAGAACGCGCACCAATATCGATCATCGAACGCCTAGTTTCACCCGGCCGGCCGGCAAGTCCTAAAAATACATCGAATACGTACTTTTGTAACCTTAGGAGAGTAGACACGCGATTGAAAAACTTTAATCGCTTTTCGCGGCCGATTAATCGCGAGAGTTAATGAACTTATCGATGAACAAGTCATAGCTGGTCATGGCCACAGGGAGAGAACAAAAGCACTGCTTCCGGAATGTCGTGCACCTATATTTTAAATTGATCGTTGAACCAGTGCCTATAACACATTGTTCTATATTAGGATGGCTATTCCTGAATCCTTTTTTTATTCATTCAAAATCTGAAACTAAAAAAATATCACACAGGAAGACACAGCATTTTTTCTGTTTCTTAAAAACCCCTCTAATTTCTGTCAAATAAGGGAATTTTAAATTATGATTTTTTCAAAATATAGAGTTGCGATGATAGGAAATGTTTTCCGCGTTATCGAAAATAGTTTTTACTAGAGAAGTAAATACATAAAAGGTCAATTTAAACGAAAATGTTCAAATCGTCAAGATTTTGTGCATGAAAGACGTTTGCCCTTTGCTATGTTTCATTTTTCACATCATAGAAATATTCATTTTCAAATAATTAACTAGTGCATGATAAAATTTTTATTTTTTATTTCAAGGCGTGTAGTATATTTCGTTTTCTTTGTATTTATTCATTCCTTTTATTGGTTTTTACATATCTAAATCCCCCTCTTCCACAGGATATCGACAGACATTAAACCTTCGAGTAAACCCCGCTTTCCCCATAGTTACCACGAATGGTGTTTCTCCATTTTGAAAATCTCCTATCATTTGAAGCTAGATTTTTATTATGAACACTCGCATTCTTATCCAATTTTGAGTGTAATTTAGGTTTCTTTGAGTGAAAGGAATATTTTTTCTAGATAAATAATAAGTATTCATCGAATTAAAAAAAAATGCATCCGATGCTAAGAGTTAAAGCGATTATTGTAAGTAAATAATTATATACATTTAAAACATGTTCCCTACTGGCAGTAGTTGAAAACAAATACCGCTAGGTGCCACAGAGCGCACTATCTCATAATAGAAACCAGTTCTCTAGATTATAAGTTAGCTACAAATTTTCACCATAGTTATAATAAAAATATGTGATGATCTAGGTATGTCGCCTGATACTACTATGGCCTATGCTTTCTTTGTTTTCAGCATCAGCACTGACTGTGCTTGAAATATTTTGATGAATCATGGTCCACATTTTTTGAAGGAATTTTTTTAGATTGTTACCAAGAAATTTTGTATATTATACTATACATTTTTGAAAAAAAAAAACGTTCACAACCAGAGAAACTATTCTTGTTCATTTATTTAAAGCCAACATAGAAAAAGCTTAGAAATTAAATATAATTTTTGTTGTGAGCATAAATCTTGGCATATGAAAATGAAAGAAAAAAATGTATTATCAAATGTGAACTGAGAATGGCTCTTCAAGAAAAACTAGACAGCGCCAGGCTAGTATTGCGTGAATAGACAGGCTTGAAAGCAATTTTACTGGCATTAGCATTATTTAAGACTGCCACGATATTTTTCTACGCGGGTTATGGCACTCAACAACTTTAGATGCGTTTTTACGGTTTTCGAAACTCTAAAAGCAGTTGATTAACGCCAAGAAAGGGGATTATTGATTCACGAGGTTTTGAATTTCCCTTATAATACTGCCGTCCTTATGTATTCAATGTAACGCGTTTACATCTGTACCTCTTAACGTATGTATGAGAGTTTTCAAAAAGAGAAACATCATCCTTATAAGGAAGACGTCATTGAAAAATCTTACCAAAAAACACATCTGTGCAGATGTGCTTTATTAATTTATTTTTAATTAAATTACCATTAATTGTTAAGTTTTGTTGATACAAAATATATAATTGATACAAAAGTAATCAATCTGATATTTTGTTAATTTGAATATTTGTTCAAGTACAAAATAAAATAAAAAAAGAGTGTACAAAGTTTGGTCAACAATATTTATATCAACAATATTTATACATTTTTTCTTTTCTTTATTTACGACAGAATCATTCCAGTGAATATTTCAAAACCTTGTGAAATTTGCTCAGAATTGTAAAATGAAAAGCTTAGGAATTATTTAAAAAAAACGATTTTCCTAATAGCAGTAAACGGTTAAGATGGTCTCTAAAAGGTTAATAGTGTATTACTTATATTTGTATAAGAAAATTTGCATGTGCTTTTTCAGAAGCATTGGCGGTTCAAAGTGTTCAGTGTGTTTTTTTCTATAATAATCTGAGAACTCAGACTGTCCCAAATCCTGGAATTCTCGAAAATCGCTGTAGATGTGCCAATCGAGACCTAATTATCTCAAGAATTAATTACATTTTTTATTAATGATAAGCATAGTTAAATTCGTCTCTTCATAACGAATCCAACAATATGAAAAACTTATTTTTCATAAAAATGCAGTTGTAGAGTTTCTTCATAAGGACGGCAGAATAGTTAGATTGAATCGAGGATTGAATCTCTATCAAAAGCCAATGAATTCGAATTGTCGTTTCTGGCCCAGGATAGTAATAACGAGAATAGAAAAATCGTATGTTAGAAGTCGGTGTGAGAAGGAAAAATAAAATTGGTGGTGGAGTCAAGTGCATCTGTTCACCGTTATATGTACGCGCCTATAAAATGTAGTATGGTATCGATTGGATGGATGCCTGCTCTAAATCTGTATGCGCTCGTGTATTTGCCTGGAAATGTGTACATAGGTGTTATGAAATGTAGGTCAGTGGATCACATAACCACATTTTTTCCGAAACTCAATTCTCCAATTAGGCTTTACGAGACCCGCGGTTTCACTATTCTTTCTGAATACAATCCTTTCCCATTTTCGTCCGAACGATGACCGCCTAATGCGAAGGTTCATTCAACGTACATACATATTAATGCAAGGTTCAAATTTCAAATGGCTTGACGACTTCAACTGAGCTTATTATTTTATATTGGTTCTACATGCCCCCATGGCAATAAAAAAAGGAAAACGTTTATCTATAGATTCGTATAATAAACTAAGCGTATGCGCGAAAATCCCTGCCAATTCGGTTTCGCTCAATTCCTAAAACTTTAATGAAGCGTTTTGTGGGAAGATAATATGAGTTGATTAGAAGACAGAATTAATTTCAAATCGGCTAGGCAGTCTATGCCCAAATCACGGAATCATTGGTCACTGGAATATGTGGTTTTTCAAAGGGAATGAGACTACACGTATCTTACCGAGCCGACATTTTGTTTGACAAAGTGTATTTAAATTTAAAAAATGTTGAATGCAGATTATTAAAACATGGTCAAAAATACTGTATTAAAAGTGTGATCAGTTTTAATTTCTCTGAAAAAGTTCTTGGAAAATATCTTTTGACACTTTTTTCTATCTCAAGTTTTTGTCGAGATTCTTGCGAAAATATGTATGAAATCCTTGCAGATTAATTTTTTTCTCAACAATGCGATTTTCTGGTTTGATAAAAAAATCAGTAAGGAATTAATTTAACGGCTTTCACAACCTATTGGTGGAAGAAGAATGAAGTCATTCGGGAAAAAATACCAACTTCAAGGAAAAAAGTTTGATGTAAAAGTTGTTAAAATTATTCAAATATGTTCTTTTTTGTATTTTATGACACCATCAAATGTTATTGTTGAAAAAAAATTTCAAAGTACTTTATACACATTTTCGCAAAAATTTCGAAAATAACGCGAAATAGAAAAAAGTGTCAAGAGACATTTTTCTAGACGTATTTTAGATAAATATTTTTTCTTGCTTGTTTCGTGCCTTGTGTCGTTTTGGCAAAGAATTTTAATTTTCGTTTTTCAGTCAAAAAATTCTCCTCTCTCCAAGGCTCGGGCACGGAGCAGACTATGATGAAATATACTTTTTAGATTAGGTCGAGTCTAACAAAAAATTGAAAGATAAAATTGGTGGGGTTTTTGGCCTTGAATATTCTCAGAAAAATCACCGAGATTTCGAAATTTTTAACTTTTTTGACATTTCTCAACGGATTTCAAAAGAGTTTTTACTATGTTTTACAATCCGCGTTTTCAATTTGTCAAATTTATATACTCATAACTTCGTCACAAATTTTATTGGTTAATCGTTAAGATACATATAATTTTATTCCCTTCGAAAAACAACATATTTGAGTGGCTAATCATTGTGTGACTTGAGCATGGAATGCCTGTTCGATTTGAGAAGAATCCGGCCAAAAATATGTCCCAGTAAAAAGTGTCACTTTGCGGAAAAACAAATAGCAATTTATGATAAGTCAAGAATACTGCGCTTAAAACTGAAGTGTAGGTATGAATAACATCCAAATTCCACTCTTCCTAATGTTTATTTTGCCCAAATTAATTTGACCTAATAACAATTTGCCCTAGTTTTTGTTGTTTCGATTCAAGTACCATTTGCCCTATTTTTTATTATTACGAATTAATGTTCGTCATCATATTAATTTTCCCGAATACCATTTTTTATCATTTTTGTTTTTCCGAAGTACCAATAAGAAATATTTTTCATTTTTTCGAATTGTTATTTTTCATAATTTGCATTTGCCCGAATCATGCATGTACCATTTGCCATAATTTGCATTTATCCAAATAATTATTCGACATAATATTTTCATTCTTCCGAATATCCACATAGCATCATTTTAGGTTACTGGCTATTTGGATGAATTGAAAATAAGTTAAATGATAATTCGGATAAGTGCAAGTCATGGCAGCTGGTAAATCGCACAGACGAAAATAAGGACAAATATCAATTCGGAGAAATAAAAATGATGCCCATTGATAGATGAAATGAAATGTGAACTATGGGAAAATTGAATTAGGAAAAATTAGAAATATGACCAGAATTAATATGGAGAAATCAAAATTAGGGCAAATCGCGATTCGAAAAAATAAAAGTTCTAACCATAATGGCAAATGATAAATCAGAAAAATGAAAATTATGTCAAACCGTGAATTGGAAAAATAGAATTTCGGAAAAGGTGTTGTTCTCTATTAAGGCCACATCAATGTGGAAAATCTGCGGTAAGTCATATTACGGCATCTCAATCAGGAATGACCTTATATTCATATTTACCACAGGTGGGTATAAAAAGGATAAAAATCGGATGGAAATAGGGGTAAATAGAAAGGGAATCGAATGGAAATAAAAAAGGATGTATAAGAGGGTTGAGAAGAGAAAAGGGTGGATTCGGCATTTCTGTCATTTTATTGCGGACGTACGAATTTTCCGAAATGAGAAATACCCCAACCTAACATGCCACAAAGGTAAAATTCCGCAAGGAATAAGAACTTTAGACAATCGTGTTTACTATGTGTGCAATTTTTGGGAGTTTCTTGGTTTCATCTTACATATATATTTAACCCATCGAAATCTACACCAATCAATTTCAATGGATGTTAATACCAATCGTGGTAGTATTTCTTTCATATACTATTTTATATTTATTCCCAATGAATACAATCCAGTGAAGACACATCAATAAATTGCAATAAACCACACGTACGTACTTCTGGAGAATTAAAAAATTTCGTTTAATTTCAAGAAAATAAGTATCAGGTGCAGGCTGTAAGCACTTATGTGTGACCTAGGTTAGTCGTTATTAACATGTTTCGTTCAAGGGTGAGGTTGGATACTACAGATGTGAGTAATATCGTACACGTTTAAGTGTATCGTGTATGCACAATATAAACAATGAGGTGTTAAGCGTGGAAGCATGTTTTTGCTTGCAAATCAGCTACATCGTGCAATGTAATGCTGGCGTTTGGTACCTAACAAGGGGTTTGTAAATGCGTGACCGTGACGACTGGCGCACGCCAACCCTAAACTATCAGGGTCGAAACCACAAACTTGCCAACTGATAAATATAAAGATATCCATATTACCTGCAATATCAACACATTCCCACATAGAAAAAATAGAGGGTAAAAATCGTTTCAGGTAAAAATTCTGGGAGTAACCTCGACATAGAAAAAAATAAAGATCGGTAACTGTAAAATTAAACATTAGTCAACTTTCATTCGACCCTTGCCGATCTTCATTTGTTTGTATGTCGAGACTACCTCCAGCAATTTCATCTCCATCACTTTTCACTCTTCGTTTTTTCTGAGCACAACAAGTGTAAGTCACATTTTCAACTTGTCCGAGAATCAATGTTATTATGTTCATAGTGCCTCAACGCCGATATAAAATATTTAATTAGTTTTCTTGGATGCCAAACAAAACTTTTTTTCGCTCGCCTCGAATTATTCAACAAATTGTGAGCACTTTCACTGGACCTTGAACAGCCTAAGAATTTCATTCACAGCTTTCCATTTGGACATGTAATTCTAAACTTCATGAAAAGAGAGCTAGCGCAAGCTTTCGTGCGAAATAATTCCAAATTATACAGTTGTGACGCAGATTGGGGCAAAAGAAATGCCTACGCAGAAATTGATTTTTAGACGAAAATTCTGATCCAATTTGATCGTTTTTCTATTGAAATAGAAAGTAATTCAATTTTAAATAAATTGTCAGCCGATTAAAAAAAATTATAGGTTCTTCTTTATCTAAGGAAAAAAAAAGCTAAAAAAATTAACTTCTGACGAGTAGATGGGAGAGTATGGTATAATGGCGGACTCGAAATTACATGTCCTATAAATTAGGATTTAAATGTGATTTTTATTTGCGTAGTTTTTAAGGTGAACCGATTTAAACATTTAAAATTAATGCTAATAAAATTCCGCATAAATCTTTCATCTCTGATTTTGAAAACAAAAATTATTTTTTATTTATTAACAAAAATTTTAATGAAAATTTTTTTGGTATAGTACCGGTTTTTGATAAATACTTTAATTCAATCCAAAACACCTGGAATTAATGAAGAATGGATTCATGGTGATTAGCTGATTTGCTGTGGCGCAGCGCATAGTGGTCAAAACCAGGGATTTACTGTTCATAAATTTTCTGCATGCTCTATTTCTTGACGAATTTTAAAGATTCCTTTTTTAAAATTTCCTAAATAATATTTTCAAGATCTTCAAACTCTAATACAAGAAGTTAATTTATGAAATGTTTGAATTAATTTTATAACCAAACTTCAAATATGGTGGATCTACCACATAACAAATTTTAGTTCAGTAAATCTGCTTTGTATTCTACCGTCAGTGTTGCAGCATGAAAAATATTGTAACCAATCAATATTTTTTAATTTTATAAACAAAAGTAAAATTCAGGAATTTAAGGCAAGCTATAGGTCGTGGTGTCATCTGAATAGTTAGAAATTGTCCTCGCGGTGTGTATACATTAGTTAACTTCATTGTCCGATAACAGTCATTAACGTTATACACAAATTCTTCAAACAAATGCATTATTCGGCGGTTTACTGACATAAATATATTTTGCTATAACTAAAATGAATTATATAAACAAACGCACTATTTGACAATTTATTTACAGAAATAAAATATATACTTCCACTGAAACTATTTCAAATTGGACCAACAGTAATAAGCTGTGAAAAAATTGACCTTTGAAACACATTTGATAATGTCCTTTTAGTGAATTCAGGATATATTTCAGTTCAAAATATGTCCGACACGTCCCTTTTTTATACAGTACGGTTAAAATATTTTCGAATATATTGAAACAGTTGATTTTTCGACAGCACATCACTGCCAGACCAATTTCAAATAGTTCGTAACCAAATAATTTTTAATTCAGCACATATTGAAAATTGAGTGTAAATATTCAATGAAAATTAAAATATCTCAGCATTTTGTTCAATAGATGCTTGTTCCATTTCAATACGCGTGAACGAAGTGTAGTTGTAAAATTACAAAATACGAAAATCTGGATACTAAATTTACGTCGCACTCACGGCACACATATTCACACTTATAAACGGACATAATAATACGAGTCACAAAATAAATACATTTACATAAATATTACCAAAAATAAAACTCAAACGAGTTTTGCCGTACCATTTTTGTAGATGATCCTTTTAATGGAAAGGAATCTGGTTGTCGGTGTAAAATTGATGGTTAAAAGAGCGATGTGGGCCAAGCAGAAATTGACGAAATATAAAATCCTTTTTATTATTATTATTATACCATTAAGCCATTTCCCTTTCGGGGTAGGCGTGACTTGCTCGGTTGGAGAATAGTGAATAGGTATATAGGTATAAATTAGTTCGGTATATAGGTATAAGGTATATAGGTGTATAGGTGTGAGGTATAGATGTTTTAGATTCATCTGGAATTCTCGTGTTATTTATTTCAATGACACGTTCATTTTGCAACACTGCTCCGACCCAGGCTGCTGATCAATCTCTCCAGCGATCACCCCAAGTGAGGAGCCTCACAAAATTATTATGTATGGTTCCCCACTTGGGCCCATTAGTATCCAAGGTCTTTGTTTCAGGCATCATTCACTCTATTGTCACTCTGTTTACAAACTATTTGTCGCCACACATTTCTGTCCTGGTATACTACTCTAGCTTCATTCACGTCCATGCATTTTTTCATGCAGGCTCTTGTATTTCTATGGCTTCTTATGTCTCTTCGTATTAGTGTCTCATTCACAGATTCTACCCAATCTTTCGGCGGTCTACCTCTGGGCATTCTGTCATTTACTTTACCTTTATACACTTGCTTGGTCAGTCGTTCAACTTTCATTTTTTCAAGATGTCCGAACCAGCTTAGCTGATTTCTTTTCCATATGTCATCTAGTGTCTCTCCTGTATCACATTCTTGGAGGATTTTCTCGTTTCGGACTTTGTCCATGAGTGTTTTCCCGCATATTATGCGCAGAGGTTTTATGCCGATCGCGTTGATTTTACTCCTGTCCTTTTTTTGACAGATCCATGCCTCGCTGCCGTATAGTCCAGTCGGTACGAAAATAGAGTTATGTATGGCCATATTAGTTTTTTTTGATATGTTTTTATTTGCGAGGATGGACCCTGCTCTACCGATAACCTGCTTACCCTTATTTATGCGCCTATCTAACTCCTCATCTATTTTCCCGTCGCTAGTGAATAGGCTATCCAGATATACGTACTTGTGAACTGGTTCTAATCTCTCATCACTTAGGGCAATGTTGCATATTGTTTTCTAACTTTTTCCCTGAAACGCCATGATTTTTTTTATTCACGTTAATTTTGAGGCCCATGTTCTTCATGTTTGTATTCAGTTTATTGAAAATTCTTTGCAAGTTCTCGATTGATTCTGCCATAACAATCTTGTCATCTGCGAAAGCTAACCCACGTACCTTGACGGTTTGGAGATCTACACCTTCTTCGTCGAAGAGGGCAGTTCTTAGACACTTATCCATGAATATGATAAATAGCAACGAGGACGTAACGCATCCTTGCTTCACGCCTTGCATAATATCTCAGTTTTCCATTTACCCTTACACTCGCTTTACTACCTGTATATATTGTTTTTATTGCTTATAGGAGCTCTCCATTTACTCCATACTCTTTAAGGACTTCCCAAAGTTTACTTCTATTTACCTTGTCAAATGCTTATTCTAGGTCAATAAATGCACAGAAAACTTTCTTTCCTACTCTCAAGCTTTTTTCTGTGATCTGTCTAAGGCTAAACATCTGATCTGTACATGACCTTCCTGGCATAAATCCACTTTGGACTTCCCATATTTTCTCTTCTGTAATTTCCATTACCCTACGGATAAGTATTTTTGAGTATATTTTACTTACTGTACTTAGTAGGCTGATACCTCTGTAATTGCTGCAGTTGCTTTTATCTCCCTTTCTTTTGTATATTGGTACAATAATCGCTTTTCTCAAATCGTCTGGGACTTCTCCTGTCTCGAAACATAAATTTATCAATTCGCACATCCTGTGAGGTATGTACTCTCCACCGTATTTAAGCATTTCAGCGCTAATACTGTCTATACCAGCTGCCTCACCGTTTTTTAAGTTCTTAATTATATCTCTGACCTCAGTGACACAGACTTTTTCAATTGGGTTTCCTAATGGGTCAGTATACGTCAGGAATATCAGGATCTGCAAGTGGTTTTTCGATTTTAGGTAAACTTCGTGAAATTGTAGTGTTATATAAGAGACATTTGGGGTCCAAAGGATTTTTGAAAATTTTCAAAATTACGGGCGTTACGCCATGTTGAATTTCAGCATCACATTTTTTTGAAATATCTATATTTCTGCAACCATTGAACGAATTTAGATAAAAATTGTAGGTTTTGTAGATAAAAGTATATGCTTTAAATTGAAAATTCCAAAAAAATTTTGGTTTTCAATTTTGACCAAAAAAATGACCAAAAAAAGTTTGAATTCAGTTTTTCGTCAAGAAGGGAAAAAATTTCTCTTTTCTTGTTAAGACGATTCAATTCCTTATAATTTCACCTTTAATTTGAAAAAAAAAAATTGATGGTGACTCTTCTAGATCACGAGATAATGGCATTTTAGTGGGTCCGTGCGCTGCTACGGCGCTGCTGTCTCAGTGTCGCAAAGTGAGGGAAGAGCACATTTTTGGACAAAACCGCCCGGCACCGCCCGGCGCGTACCATTTATTTAGAGACTTTCAAATTGATTAAAACCTGACATAAATCGATGTAATAACTAACTAAAAATTATTCTTAGTCGGTCAGATTAACCAAAAAATTGTTAATAATGCTATAAAGAAACTAATGAAAACAAAATTCATTTTTTCGTTATTTGCAATGATTAGCTACTTGAAATCCATAGACAGATACTAATGTGCAATTACAATTATTAGTCAAAAATAGTCGACTTTTAACAACAATTTAAACACTTTTTGTAAACAAATACTCATTTCGACCATTTTTTCATGATTTTATTGCGTAATCAACTAAGCCTTTTCATAAAATAATGACAAAATGTGCAATTTGTCTATAGAAAATATTTACTAAATTATTCTCAGTCGGTTAGATTAACAAACAAAAAAAGTGCTTTCTGAGCGAGTTCCCCTTGCCTCTCACATATTGGGGTGCTTTTTGAGCGAGTTCCCCTCGT